>SJYV01047735.1:450951-530531 GCA_006410875.1 Neotragus pygmaeus | reverse complement strand
TGACTATGGAAAAACCATAGTTTAACTATATGGACCTTCGTCAGTGAAGTAATGTCTTTGCTTTTCAACATGCAGTCTTATTTGTGTACTGCCCCGCATTTCAGTGCATTTTCACAAAAGGAGGGACTTCTGCCATCACTGCTGCTGATCCTATTAACCTGAAGTCACTTCCTTTCCCATAATTCTCGTAATTCTCTGCTGCTCACAAAGTCAGGCGCACACTCCTTTGCATGGTGCACAAAGCCTGTCAGAGCTGGCCCCCCGCAGTCTCCCCCCAGGCCTCTCAGCACCCCCTCTTTAGACCCCACCATCAATACCCAACCCATGCTGGGTCCTGGACTCACCACACCATTCATGCCATCATGCCTTGGTTACGCTGTCCTCTCTATAGGGAGCCATTTTGCTTCCTCTCCAGCTCACAAACTCCATCTCACCCTTCAAGCTGCAGTCAGGTGTCACCTCCACCATGAAGCCTTCTCCACCTGCCTCACGCCTGCCAAATGCTAATCCCCAGGCATTTGCCTGAGCTGTTCCCAGTGAATCACAGCTGCTTTCTACCTGACTGATCTCACCAGCAAGATCGAATGCACCACCAGCTGGAAAGGGAGTCTAGGACTTGTAGTTCCTGGGTTCCTGCTGACAGGCAAGAGCTTAGAAGGGTATTGCTAGTCCAGAGTATGAAGAAATAGCTTGCGTGTGCCACGGCCCTTCCCCACAGGAGCCATGACCTCGAGGAGGTCGGATAGTCCTGGGCGGCACCCGGCTTATATCATGCTGCCTCCCCGGCGCTCAGCCCCTCAGCCGTAGCTCGTGGTCCAATTACTGGGGCCACCCCCAGCCCTTCCCGGCGCAAGCCCATCCGTCACTGATACCACTACCACCAATGCCAGCAGAAGGGCTTGTGGAGGACTGAGAGCCAGGGGAAGATGGCGAAGCCTAGGAGAGAGGTGGGGTCGCCCGAAACCGTGCTGAGGGTTCACGCGCCAGCCCCCCCACTTCCCAGCAGGGGGGAAGCACTGAGCTCCTGCCTCCGATTCCCCACCTGCTACATGGAGGTGAGAATCGCGCCCTGCGTTAGGCTGTGGGCCGATGCAGTGAGTACACGTGTGTACCACGCCTGGTAGCGAGTACCTCTGCCGTCAGCACAGATGGCCGCCGTCTTCATCGCCGCCATCGTCCCTGTGTTAACACACAGCAGGGACTGGACCAGGTCTGGATCTGCAGTGAGGTTGCGCTGATGGAGAAGGCGAGGGTCAGGGACCCGTCCCGAGCCTTAGACCCACCCGCTCCCCTCCCCGGGCTTCTGCCTGCCCGTCCGAGCTCTGTTTCCTCTGTACAAGGGCGAGAGGTGGTTAAACATGCCCCCAGATTCCTCCACTGTCGACTCTGGGCCCCGCCACCCCCTCAGTCTGAGGCTCTTGAAAGAGGCTGGAGAGGTCCCACTCAGGCTCTCGTGCTTGCGAATGTTAACCCCAGCCTTGGCCTTTTGTCTGTGTTGAGTCACCAGGTCTAATTAAAGTCACTTTGTACTTTGTCAACATTTTCAGTAATGCTAAATTTCTGAGGGAATTCTGTGGCAGTATTTATGATCATTGCTATAGGTGTTAGGTACAGATGATTATACAGAGTGAAGTAAGCCAGAAAGAAAAACACCAATACAGTATACTAACACCATATATATGGAATTTAAAAAGATGGCAATGATAACCCTCTATGCGAGACAGCAAAAGAGACACAGATGTATAGAACGGACTTTTGGACTCTGAGGGAGAGGAAGAGGGTGGGATGATTTGGGAGAATGGCACTGAAACATGTATACTATCAGGTAAGATAGTATACAGGATACAGGATGCTTGGGGCTGGTGCTTGGGGATGATCCAGAGAGATGGTATGGGGTGCGAGGTGGGAGGGGGGTTCAGGATTGGGAACTCAGGTACACCCGTGGCGGATTCATGTCAGTGTATGGCAAAACAAATACAGTATTGTAAAGCAAAATAAAGTTTAAAAAAAGCTAATTAAGAATTCCTTGGGGATTTAATCGATCCCAGTCATTTCACTGTCTTCTCCTCACATAACTGAAACAGTAGACTCAGTAAGCAGTAGCCATGATTTTTCAATGGTCCTTGCACTCAGGTAACGGTGTTATTACAAAATTAAGACCATTTTAAGTATGTGGTTTATAATCGCCGTAACAGCAGCAGTAAGGGAGGAAAGCAGTTTAAAGAGCTCGTGTACACCTGTGGTGGATTCATGTCGATGTATGGCAAAGCCAATAGAGTATTGTAAAGTAAAATAAAGTAAAAATAAAAAAAATAAATAAATAAAGAGGTTAACTAAAAGCACGTGCAAGGGCGTGGGTGATCACCTAGAATAGCACAAGGTCAGGAGCCTCACAAGCAGCCCGGCTGCCGATGCCCCTGCCCTCACAGCAGTGCTCCCTGATGCAGAGCCCCCTCTACCCAGGGTGCTTGGTGCTGTGGGTCCCTGACAGTCAGATGGGGGCCCAGCTTGGGAGACCCTGCTTTCCCATGAACCAGAGCAAAGGGGGACCCAGAGGTTCATCCGGTTTGACCATCCCATTTCAAGACTAGGTTGGCAGACAGTTACTCTGACGAGGCTTCTTAACCGGGTAAACACAGCCACAAGCAGTTCAAGGAGTAGGGCTGGCACATCTCTGACTGCAGTTACATGGGGACATGACAAGTTGAAGTCCTCAAAGCGTGCTCAGTGTCATATGCCAGGCACTAGTAACTGTGTTACCAGCAAATCACAAAAAACCCGGAGCACACTGTGTAAGCAGGGAGGGGGGCTGCTGGACCTCATGGAAGGGAGCTCAGAGGTGCACAGGGTACTGAGGCTCTGCATACTCCTCCTCGGGCAGCTGCCCTCCTTCCGTGAGCCGCTTTCTTGGGCTGCAGACAGTGTCTTAAAAAGCAAAGACATCGCTTTGCCAATTAAGGTATTTCCAGTAGTCACGTACAGATGTGAGAGTTAGACCATAAAGAAGGCAGGGCTCAGAATCGATGCTTTCAAACTCTGGCGCTGGAGAAGACTCTTGAGAGTCCCTTGGACTGCAAGGAGATCGAACCAGTCAATCCTAAAGGAAGTCAGTCCTGAATATTCACTGGAAGGACTGATGCTGAAGCTCCAATACTTTGGTCACCTGATGTGAAGAGCCGATACACTGGCAAAGACCCTGATGCTGGGAAAGATTGAGGGCAGCAGGAGAAGGGGACGACAGAGGATGAGATGGTTGGATGGCATCACCAAGGCAAAAGACATGAGTTTGAGATGGTGAGGGACAGGGAGGCCTGACGTGTTGCAGTCCATGAGGTCTCGAAGAGTCAGACACAGCTCAGCAACTGAACTGTTAACAGATGAGGGCGTTTTCTGCAGTACCAACCCTCCACGGTATCTCCAAGTCCTGCCTGGGCTCTGAGCAGGGGCCTTTCCGAGAAGCCCCCAGCAGACTCGCCCTGAAGTCTCAGTGAGCAGACTCAAGCCACTGACACAGACAGCCAGAAGCCACCTCCTGTTCTCCAGGGCTCAGTTAGGAAGGAAGGAAACCAAAAGATGGGTTGTTTGTGATCACACACGCTGCGTTTCTTTTTTTTTTTTTTTCTTTCCTTTCGTGAAATCACTTGAAGTTGAGTTTTCCCACAAAACTATGTGTAAAGAATAACCAGACTCAGACTGGGTTTTAGTATGATTCTTATCTTTGTCGAGGAATTCGCTGTGTTCCCTATGGGGTCTTTCCACACCCACTTCAGACTCAAGCACCCTGAAGGCAGTGGAACCTCAGCTCAGTCACCTTATGTTACACAGGCTTATGGGACCAAGTGCCAAAAGAAGGTTCAGTTCAGTTTAAGAAAACAAGGCTCACACTCTCTGCCCTCAAGTGTTCCCACGTGTAGCCCTAATAAATAATAAGATTCACTGGACCAAACTTTATGAGCAAACATGACTTTGGCTCCAGTGCAGGACTTTGCCGATGACTTGTTCATATATTTGGACTCCAGCAAATGTCAGTATCATCCTACAAAGGTTTGAGGCTCTTCCTGGGATGATTTGGTTAAGAGAAAAACTGATTTCACAAGACTCAGATCTCTAGCCAGAAGACCAGCTCTCTAAGTGGAGATGCTCAGATCCCCCCCCCCCCCCAGAGAGCTTTGGCATCTGAGGGGTGAACGGAAAGTCTAAAATGTACCCCCATCAGTCACAGCTCTGTGCCCTGTTCTCTGCAGAGTGAAATTGCACAAGCAGCTGTCACCCCCAAGGGACCCCAGCATTTCTGAATTTTGGACGGAGAAAAATCAATAGGAAGATAAGCATCATATACACAGCCAGTCACACCGCAGGGCAGGGGATGGAGGAGGCGGTGTTGTCTTTTCTCTTCACATCATTTTGATTCTCGAGCCAGCAGGAAGTCATAGCCCTCCCCGCTCTCCTCCTCACTCCCTTCCTCAGCTCCCCACACTCCCCTTCTTGGCTCCCCTTCTCACTCCCCTCACTCTCCTCCCTGCTCTCCTCCCCGCTCCCCTCTGGTGCAGCCCCCACCCTGACCTTTTGGCGTCCCCTGGAGATTTTGACCAGGCTCCGCTGTGAGCTCCTTGGATGTGTAGGGAGCGCCTTGCACCTCTACCTCTGCCAGCTTCTGTGGGTGGTTGGCATCAACAGTGAATAGGGGCACCCTTCCCCGGAGACATACAGTCCAGGCCTTGCCATCTTAGGCCCTAGACAGACGCAGCTGGATAAAGATGCTGAACATCCCTGGGGAGCAGTATGAACTTTGCCTTCCGGATACCTGACCCTCCCAGAGTGAAGGTCTTCAGAGGGGCTGAAGGCACGAGGCAGGGAGAGCTGAGGTGGAGAGAACCAGTGGCCCTGAGGGTGAGAGGGCCTCAGCATGGAGTAGAAGGAAGATGCCCTGCGGTTTGGGCGGGAAGCCGTGCCCCACACCTGTGCTCCTGCTCTACTGTGAGTGGGCACTCGGGACCACCGCTCTGGATGTGGCCCCAGCCACCCTGCCTCCTTAACCATGGATGGAGCCACAGCCTCAGGTGCTGCCGAGGCCCTGCCTCCTCTGCTGAAGGTCTGGACAGGCCTTGGAGCTACACGCGAGTGGGGCCCTCCACTGCTCATCACAGCTCAGCCTGCCAGCTGCCCCCGCTCACTGTCCTGTCCGCCTCCCCCATGACTTAGGGCAGGCTCACACGTAGAAATGCAACTTCCCTGAGGCTTGCATATGAATTTTCGGCCACATCCAGGCTCGGGAACGTCCCTTTCTAAGCTGCACTCACTGCCTCCAAAAGCCAAGATGAAAACAGTGCCCACCTCAGAGGGTTATTCAAGGATTCAGGAAGATAGTGTATGAAAGCCCTTCACAAACACACCGACCTGTTATCTTTCTAAGGGAAATTGTTCCACACCGGCCTCTGAAGACAGTCTCTGGGTTCAGTGTGGCATGTCAGTCCATCCATCAAAATGAGGTCCCAGAAAAGCCCTTCTTTCCCTAGTTGTTGGCAAAACGAGTTCAGCTTTGAGGCCATTTCAGGTTCAAATTTCAGTTGATGAAGGAATATGGAGTGAATATTCTCTTCCAGTTCTGGTTTCCAGTCTCCAAATTCTCCACTCTGGAGGCAGCCAGCGCAGTCCCTGTTCTGGCCATCCCTGCAGAGATGCTCTGCAGGAACGTGTTGGCTGCCTACCATCTCCGCCTTCTGCACAAATGGCAGCTGACTCCACACACCCCGCCTTTCTTGTCTGCTCCCCCCATCGGTTGTTTCATCTTTGCCAGAGGGGGTGGAAACGCTATTTTGCCATAGTTTTCATTTGTATTCTGCTTCCTGTAAGTGAGACTAAGCGTGGCTTCCTGTCTAGGAGCCATGTAAGTTTGCTTTCTTATGACCTACGCTTTCATATGCTTTGCCCGTTCTTTAGAAGTTGACCCTATTCTTACTGATTTCTTGGAGCTCTTTATTAGGGAAGGGAGCTCTTTGTGAAAGGTGTCACAACTATTCTCCCAGTTTATTGGTTTTTACCTTTTGATTCTGTTCATATCAGTGGCTTCCGTGCAGAATTTGATTTTATGTAGTGTCAAGATTGGATAAAAAAAAAAGGACAAAGTGCTCTTCAGCTCTGACCTTCCAGGGAGTTTGTCTCAAGTCTTTATTCTTTCTCTGCCCCCTGATCGCCCCTGTCAGCCAAGAGAAGGTGCAGGGGATAGGGCTTTGACCCGGGCTGGCCCACAGAAGCAAGGGAAAAGTCCAAAGCTTTGAGCCTTGCCTTGGGCCAGGTGGATAATGCAGCTGAGAACCTGAAGTGAAGGCTGGCTCGCGGTCAGGTCCTTGGAACACAGGGATTCCCTGGAGTTGTAGGAAGGGCTTCTTGGGTGCTCTTGGGGTTGGTTAAGCATTCCAAGCCTACTCCACGTTTATCATCACCAGACATCTGTAGGAATTTGAGAGGATGCAGCTAGTCAGTGAGCTGGAATCCACACAGTGTGGTCAGCCACTGGGGGAGGGTCTGCTGTTCACAGATAGCCTTTCTGGCTCACTTTCTCCCCCAGATGCTAAGCCGGGCCCGTGTTACGTGTTCTGTCATTGTGGAATCCTGGACTCGGGCTGGGAAAGGGGCTGGTTCGCAGGCCTTTCTGCATTGGTGTTGCTTCCTGAATACAGCCTCGGCAAAGCCCACAGCCAGCAGGGACAGCTCACTGCCCACTTAGTCTGCCTGTAGGCGGGTAGGCTGGTTGTTCTGCTCTGCTTGTAGGCTGGGGACAGAGCAACTGGGTCAGTCTTGGTCCAAGGACACTGCAGAGCCTCTTGTTTCCTGGACAGATGGCGTCTCCACGGACCCCACCGATGTCACCAACAGTTCTGAGCAGGTTTGCCAGCACTGGGTTCTCTCTGGAGCTTTCCAACAACTGATGGATGCGCCGGCTTGTCCCAACTAGTAGCCGGAAGCTCTGCGCTCAGTGCCGTTCCTGCTCCTTCCCCACCCTTCCTCTCTCCGCCCTTGGCCATTCCCTTAAAGCCGGTTTCTAATCTTTCTTTGAAAAGGGTATTTCTCCAAAGAAACATCTTTTCCCTCCACTAGACACTCCTGCAGCAAGAGAAGATGAACAGGAGGCTTTGATCTTGTAGGCATTCTTTTCAAGTTTGATCTTTTGATCTCATGTTTTGTTTCTGTGTACTTAATGGTTTGCTTCAAAATCGCCTAAATATCAGGTCAAAGAAGACAAATGCTTTTCAAAGGCAGAAGCCATGCCCGTGCTTTACTGTCACCCCAGACAAAGTGCTATTTAATAGTCCTTTGCAACCGGCAGCTTGTCTCTGCCCTGGCAGGAGGTGAAAGGAGGAGAATCACTAACCTCATGACCCCAAAGGCCAGATAGCAGGTGCAGGGCAGGCTCTCTGCTGTGCCACAGCACGCCCTAACAGCCTTCGTAGGAAGTAGTAGACGAGTTCTTCCTGCAGGGCGTTCACCGAGCGCCACATGCTGTGCCGTGGGCCCGTGTCTTTCTCGTGAAGGTCATGGGATGACCTAGTTCACCCTAGTTTGGCCCATTGGATGTGGGTATGGGCTTCCGAGCCAGTTTAATGGGCAGCGCAGGGCACAGATGTCTCAGGCATTTCCACACAGAACTATTAGGAGCTTCCTATAAAGTATCCACCTGCCAATACAAGTTCGATCCCTATGTTGGGAAGATCCCCTGGAGGAGGGCATGGCAACCCACTCCAGTATTCTTGCCTGGAGAATGCCATGGACAGAGGAGCCTGGCGGGCTACAGGTCACAAAGAATTGGACATGATTGGACAACTAGCACTTTCACTGTGACATACATATGTACAGTTCAGCAAACTGTACAGCTTCTCTCTGTGTAGTTTATCATGTCCATCAAGCTTCAGTAAAACTGTTAAAAATTAATATGTGCTGACAGAATGAAAGTGATAAAGATATAGAAAAAGGATGTAGAAAAGAACTTTAAAAAGCAGTTGTAAAAGTCTTATATCAATTAGGTAAAAGTTGCATGTGATATAGATAGTTTAAAAAATTAGATGGTTATTTTACAAACTAAGAATTATCACAATAATTTTTGCAGTTGTTTTAATAATATAAAATGAGTAAATAGGAGACAAAATGCACTCTATTCTCAATTTTTTGTCATTTTTATGGACTTGAATTTCAGTTCTCTAAGGCTTTTAATGACTTCCTCAGAAATATAAACTTTATGTGCCATAATCTCTTGGTGTATTAAATGGGAACTTGAATAGCCTTCCATTCACAGAATGAGCTAATTTTGTTTCTAAGCTCTGAGAAGAGCAGTACTGGGCATGGGGTAAACGCACAGTGTGTGTTCGCTCCTGGCATGACCATCTTCAGAGCATTGACTCCTCCACCTCTCTATACTCAGAGACAAACAACAAAAGCTAGGAAAAGATGATGGAGGGAAGGGAAGGGNACTGCCTCCAAAAGCCAAGATGAAAACAGTGCCCACCTCAGAGGGTTATTCAAGGATTCAGGAAGATAGTGTATGAAAGCCCTTCACAAACACACCGACCTGTTATCTTTCTAAGGGAAATTGTTCCACACCGGCCTCTGAAGACAGTCTCTGGGTTCAGTGTGGCATGTCAGTCCATCCATCAAAATGAGGTCCCAGAAAAGCCCTTCTTTCCCTAGTTGTTGGCAAAACGAGTTCAGCTTTGAGGCCATTTCAGGTTCAAATTTCAGTTGATGAAGGAATATGGAGTGAATATTCTCTTCCAGTTCTGGTTTCCAGTCTCCAAATTCTCCACTCTGGAGGCAGCCAGCGCAGTCCCTGTTCTGGCCATCCCTGCAGAGATGCTCTGCAGGAACGTGTTGGCTGCCTACCATCTCCGCCTTCTGCACAAATGGCAGCTGACTCCACACACCCCGCCTTTCTTGTCTGCTCCCCCCATCGGTTGTTTCATCTTTGCCAGAGGGGGTGGAAACGCTATTTTGCCATAGTTTTCATTTGTATTCTGCTTCCTGTAAGTGAGACTAAGCGTGGCTTCCTGTCTAGGAGCCATGTAAGTTTGCTTTCTTATGACCTACGCTTTCATATGCTTTGCCCGTTCTTTAGAAGTTGACCCTATTCTTACTGATTTCTTGGAGCTCTTTATTAGGGAAGGGAGCTCTTTGTGAAAGGTGTCACAACTATTCTCCCAGTTTATTGGTTTTTACCTTTTGATTCTGTTCATATCAGTGGCTTCCGTGCAGAATTTGATTTTATGTAGTGTCAAGATTGGATAAAAAAAAAAGGACAAAGTGCTCTTCAGCTCTGACCTTCCAGGGAGTTTGTCTCAAGTCTTTATTCTTTCTCTGCCCCCTGATCGCCCCTGTCAGCCAAGAGAAGGTGCAGGGGATAGGGCTTTGACCCGGGCTGGCCCACAGAAGCAAGGGAAAAGTCCAAAGCTTTGAGCCTTGCCTTGGGCCAGGTGGATAATGCAGCTGAGAACCTGAAGTGAAGGCTGGCTCGCGGTCAGGTCCTTGGAACACAGGGATTCCCTGGAGTTGTAGGAAGGGCTTCTTGGGTGCTCTTGGGGTTGGTTAAGCATTCCAAGCCTACTCCACGTTTATCATCACCAGACATCTGTAGGAATTTGAGAGGATGCAGCTAGTCAGTGAGCTGGAATCCACACAGTGTGGTCAGCCACTGGGGGAGGGTCTGCTGTTCACAGATAGCCTTTCTGGCTCACTTTCTCCCCCAGATGCTAAGCCGGGCCCGTGTTACGTGTTCTGTCATTGTGGAATCCTGGACTCGGGCTGGGAAAGGGGCTGGTTCGCAGGCCTTTCTGCATTGGTGTTGCTTCCTGAATACAGCCTCGGCAAAGCCCACAGCCAGCAGGGACAGCTCACTGCCCACTTAGTCTGCCTGTAGGCGGGTAGGCTGGTTGTTCTGCTCTGCTTGTAGGCTGGGGACAGAGCAACTGGGTCAGTCTTGGTCCAAGGACACTGCAGAGCCTCTTGTTTCCTGGACAGATGGCGTCTCCACGGACCCCACCGATGTCACCAACAGTTCTGAGCAGGTTTGCCAGCACTGGGTTCTCTCTGGAGCTTTCCAACAACTGATGGATGCGCCGGCTTGTCCCAACTAGTAGCCGGAAGCTCTGCGCTCAGTGCCGTTCCTGCTCCTTCCCCACCCTTCCTCTCTCCGCCCTTGGCCATTCCCTTAAAGCCGGTTTCTAATCTTTCTTTGAAAAGGGTATTTCTCCAAAGAAACATCTTTTCCCTCCACTAGACACTCCTGCAGCAAGAGAAGATGAACAGGAGGCTTTGATCTTGTAGGCATTCTTTTCAAGTTTGATCTTTTGATCTCATGTTTTGTTTCTGTGTACTTAATGGTTTGCTTCAAAATCGCCTAAATATCAGGTCAAAGAAGACAAATGCTTTTCAAAGGCAGAAGCCATGCCCGTGCTTTACTGTCACCCCAGACAAAGTGCTATTTAATAGTCCTTTGCAACCGGCAGCTTGTCTCTGCCCTGGCAGGAGGTGAAAGGAGGAGAATCACTAACCTCATGACCCCAAAGGCCAGATAGCAGGTGCAGGGCAGGCTCTCTGCTGTGCCACAGCACGCCCTAACAGCCTTCGTAGGAAGTAGTAGACGAGTTCTTCCTGCAGGGCGTTCACCGAGCGCCACATGCTGTGCCGTGGGCCCGTGTCTTTCTCGTGAAGGTCATGGGATGACCTAGTTCACCCTAGTTTGGCCCATTGGATGTGGGTATGGGCTTCCGAGCCAGTTTAATGGGCAGCGCAGGGCACAGATGTCTCAGGCATTTCCACACAGAACTATTAGGAGCTTCCTATAAAGTATCCACCTGCCAATACAAGTTCGATCCCTATGTTGGGAAGATCCCCTGGAGGAGGGCATGGCAACCCACTCCAGTATTCTTGCCTGGAGAATGCCATGGACAGAGGAGCCTGGCGGGCTACAGGTCACAAAGAATTGGACATGATTGGACAACTAGCACTTTCACTGTGACATACATATGTACAGTTCAGCAAACTGTACAGCTTCTCTCTGTGTAGTTTATCATGTCCATCAAGCTTCAGTAAAACTGTTAAAAATTAATATGTGCTGACAGAATGAAAGTGATAAAGATATAGAAAAAGGATGTAGAAAAGAACTTTAAAAAGCAGTTGTAAAAGTCTTATATCAATTAGGTAAAAGTTGCATGTGATATAGATAGTTTAAAAAATTAGATGGTTATTTTACAAACTAAGAATTATCACAATAATTTTTGCAGTTGTTTTAATAATATAAAATGAGTAAATAGGAGACAAAATGCACTCTATTCTCAATTTTTTGTCATTTTTATGGACTTGAATTTCAGTTCTCTAAGGCTTTTAATGACTTCCTCAGAAATATAAACTTTATGTGCCATAATCTCTTGGTGTATTAAATGGGAACTTGAATAGCCTTCCATTCACAGAATGAGCTAATTTTGTTTCTAAGCTCTGAGAAGAGCAGTACTGGGCATGGGGTAAACGCACAGTGTGTGTTCGCTCCTGGCATGACCATCTTCAGAGCATTGACTCCTCCACCTCTCTATACTCAGAGACAAACAACAAAAGCTAGGAAAAGATGATGGAGGGAAGGGAAGGGACTCAAGATCTGTGTTTGCACTTCCTGACTCCCAGGACTCAAGAGCTCACCCAAGTGTGGAGCAGTTCTTTGGGTTCGGTGGGGAGAGGAGTGGACCGGTCGGGTTGTGGAGCCCTCATGGGCTTGCTCCAAGGTCGTGGCCCCTCGGCTAGGTGCAATATGATGACAGTGAGTACCTCACCTGAGTGTCCAGCCCCGGCCCTAAACCCTCTCCTGGTTGGGGTTTGTATCCTCCCCCCTCTGACTGCCTCATCCTCACCTCTTTCTCTGACCGCTGCCCCCACCAGACACACACTCACCTCTTTGAGGAGGTAGTTTTTTTTGTGTATTACAGATCAGTTTTTCTCTGAATGACCTTCTGGCCTTTGCGTTTGCCAAGAACCTGGTCTCTGATTATCCTGGGCTGCTTACAGTGATGCATGAATGTGTGTTTATTCTAATGTTTATTATATTCCCATGAGTTCAGAAAAGCCTATAGTTTTCACACATAACATTTCAAACTGGAGGTAGTGTCATCGCATAGTAGTGAGGGTAGGAAAAAGATGGGCCCCTGAAGAGTCAAGGAATTTCTCTGACACCCTTTCAACTACAGTTATGTTGAAGAACTTGACTCCACACTTTTATTTATTAAGTCATTTAATGTTACAGGAAACTGTAACATCTAATGCTTCCCATCTGAATAACTTTAAGAGGCAGGGAGATTGTATTTAAAGGAATCCTATGAAGATCCAGTAGGTAGGTATTCTATGAAAGAATTTGTCAGAAAGTTGCATTTCCTTAAAACAGTCCCAGAATCCCCATCATCTTAACTCATGTTTCATGATCATGAGCCAGAGCATCTCATCAAGGTAACAATGGATCATGGTGCCATTTTTGTCGTGGAATGAAACGGATTGTGGCTTCATAATAGCCTTAAAGTAAGGGAGCTTACATTCTCTTAAAGCTGTCTCATCCAGATATTAGAAGACCGCACTTGCAGAGGACCATCAGTTCCTAGGATTTTCTGGAGAAGGACGTGTTGAGTGACATGTACATTTCTTACAGCCCATGGTCTTTATTCATGAATTTGCATTGAAATTATTAGTTAAGTTAATGGAGGAGGATGGACTTATCCATTTCTAAGTGACACCTTGGAATGATGATCAAGTGATGATACTCTAAATACAGAATAAAAACAACATGCCCATCACACATTTTTTTTTCCAGAATCTCAAACTTTTCAAAAAATCATACAAAACTAATTTCAGAGGAATGTGATCAAGCTTGCTTAACCTAAATTCTCACTCCTGTTGTTCTTATGGGTAAGAGAGAACTACCTATGACAGTCGAGTGCCAGCCTGGTCTGAATATAAAACCTCTCCCCTGGGTGGATGCATCAGTGTAGCTGGTGAGCAGCTTGGTCCAGAGAGCCGCTGAGGGGCCGGCCTCTGTGAGCTGCATACAAGGTCTTGCTCCTGGGCTGGCAGCAGCTACAGGGAAACCCTTTACTTCCTGGAGCCACATTCAGGGATGTGGCATGTGGGGCTTCGAGGATGCTGCACTGGGGCTGCCTTGCATTAGGAAGCCTTGCAGGGAGGGGCCTGCAGCACAAGTGCATCCTGGGTGGGATGCATCCCAGTGACGTCCACAGACCCGGGTACCACAGAAGGAAGGGCATCATGTTCTGCAACAAAGGCTGGTCCAGGAATCAGTTTTGTATGTTTTTTTAAAAGTGCAGTAACCTCCTGGATTTCCTCCAGCATCCTAGTATAGCATGAGAAGGCAGCATGATCTACCTCATGATCTACCTCAGCCAGGAGCCAAAAGCCCGGGTTTCTCAGCCCCAGTGCTGTTGACATTTGAGTCAGATGATTCTTTGTGGCAGGGCAGTCCTGTGCGTTGCGTTATGGCCTCTACCCACCAGATGCCCAACAGCCCCCGACCCCTGTGGGCAACAAAAATGTTGCCGAATGTTGCCAGATGTCCTCTGGGTGACAGATCACCCCCCCACGTAGACACAGGGACAGCACCAGGGAGCTGGTGAGCCAGTCGCTGCAGCAGCCGTGTGACGCCTGCTTTTCAGCCTTTGGTGATCTGGTAGACAAGTCGGCTCACAGACCTGACCTGGCCCTATCTTTCTCCCCCAGCGTCTCTTGATGACTGAGGTCAGGGGCTCTGAGTCAGGTAGACAGAGGCTAGCCTCCTGGATGGGCAGTTTCCTCCTCTGTGGAATGAGAGGCGCCACAGGACCCCTGTTGCTCTGAGTCCGTCACGGCCATGCAGGTAAAGGACTTCTCACACCCACTGCTGTCAAGTTATGACCTAAAAGGCGTGCAGAAGCGACGGTGTTAAGTACGTGGCCTCACCGCCATTTTCCCATCTGCTGTGTTCACCGTTTGAGGATAAGGGACTCTAAGATTAATTTATTTGGTTTTGTCTTTTTTTAAAAAACCTTTTGTTATAGTTTTACTTTTTATTGGAGCGTAGTTGCTCTACGACATACCGTTGTTTTCTGCTGTGTAGCAGAGTGAATCAGTATACATGTGTCCCCTTTCGGGGGTTTCCTTCCAGTTTAGGTCAATCATAGAGCATTGAGTAGGGTTCCCTGTGGTATACAGTAGTCCTCACTAGTGAAGATTCGTTTTTAAAACCTTAACTGCCCCGCGCCCCCCCACATACAGGAGCACACACACACACTCACACGCCTGGCACACCCTCTCTCAGATGGTGCTGAGGCAGCGCCACCCTCCCGCGGGCATCGCCGTGGCTCTGGAGGGAGTGCTGCAGGGGACCGGGGCGCAGGGCCGCGCCTCCTCTCCACGGCAGGTTTCCCCTTGCTCCGTCTCCGTCTATCTTCCTGCCTCTGCCCAGTGAAGACCTCCTTAGGATACTTCTCCCTCCGACCCAGGGTCCCTGAAGCACGTTCATGACTCCCTCAGCTGAGAGCGCCGGAAGGGTTCCTCTTGGGCGATGCTCTTCGGCTTCGGAGAGGCGTGACCTTGCCCTCGGTGCCCTTAAGCAAAATGGGGACAAGCGGGTCCAGCCTGTGTCCAACCACCTGCTCCTGAGAGTTGCCCGTGGTCGCTCGCCTGGGTTGAGGGAGGGGAGTCTCTTGGTCTCAGAGCTTGGGGACCCGGCTCCGCAAGGCCCTTTCTGTGTCCCCGTCTGCTCTGCAGAGAAGCGTGGGAGAGGCAGGGGCGTTTCTGGACCCCCTCCCCGCACTGGAGACTCACGGGGACACAGGCTCTGACTCCCTGTGNCAGAGCTTGGGGACCCGGCTCCGCAAGGCCCTTTCTGTATCCCCGTCTGCTCTGCAGAGAAGCGTGGGAGAGGCAGGGGCGTTTCTGGACCCCCTCCCCGCACTGGAGACTCACGGGGACACAGGCTCTGACTCCCTGTGAAAGTGCCCCGGGCGGCCCAGGAGGAGGCCACCTGAGGAGTGGCCACCCCTCCCCGGAGTCCAGGACCCCGACCCTTCCTGTCACCAGCCCCAGCTCCCCCACCTCCACCGGGGCCCGTGAGGATGAGGGCGGCGCTGGCCAGAGGTCGGCCTGCCAGAGCCTTTCGTGGCGGAACACCCCGGCTCTTTGATGTTGCCCCGGAGCCTCTGAGACCCGGCTTCAGCTAATTTTATCCCAAGGCAAGTTGGACGCTTGTCCTGGAAGTTGTTCCTGCACGTACCCTCTCCGCCTGGCTCTGTGTGGTCCCACAGGGTCGCCCAGAGTTGGGAGTGTTTGGGTCAGTGGACTTGTTCTGGGAGCTTTGCAAGCTTTCCCCTCCCACCACCACCACGCACACGCACATGCACTCTGTTTCACACACGCACACACACACACCCTCCCTTCCTACCACCACTCCGCTGTGTAGACTCGATGCTTTGGGCTCAGCCGACAGCTGACCCCTCTCTCTAAGGTGGAAATCTAGAACCTCACCAGCTCTCCCCGCCACCCCCTCACCTGTGGGGCCAGCCTTTCTCAGAAGGCCTCACAGAGAACCACGGCGGTCTGGCCTGCCGGAGGGGAGGGTGAGATCTCAGCGGAGCGGTCATTAGTGGAATGCGTCCAAAGGGAATGCTTGATCACGGCCGTCCGCGAACGTAACAGCCACAGGGGAGTCTTCAGCTATCCCCCAGTGTCTGGCCTAAATTTGGATTAATTGGTGCCTGATGGTTTTAATCATATCAGCCAAATGTGCTGTAATTTTCCTTCCCATTTCATTTCCCCCCCCCGTTTTCTCCACGTGAGGAAGTTTCAGCTGCCCCTGATGTTTCCTTAGAGAGTCCCAGAGCAGAAGGGAAATTTTGGAGGGCAAGGACACAGGAGAGGAAGTGAAGCGGACTCTTACTTAGCTCAGGTGTCTCCACAACTCAGCCGGACCGCATCTGCCTTGTTCTGACGCCTGTCGAGGATGCTGCCGGGGTGACGGAGTCCCCTGCAAAGCAGGGTGCTCCCGGAGGCCACACCCTTGCTGACTGCAGCTGCTGCTCTGCCCCAGCCCCGAGCGCCGCCCCCACCTGCCGTCCTGGCTGCCTTCCCCTCGGGCCCTGAGGCCCTCTGTCCACCTCCACACCATCCCCAGCTCGATGCCTCTGCGACCGTTACTCATGGCTGCCCTGCCCTCAGCCCAACCCCATGACACCCCCACGTCTCCTTTTATCCTTGTGAATGCGGTGGGTTCGTGGGAGCCAGGGGCTCCTGCTCAGCACAGCCTGTAATGTAAGCAGAGCTTACAGCCAGCGTGACCAGCTGGCCCGCCCCCGTTTGTGACATGTGTTTTAGGAAAAGGTCAAAGACATCATGCATTAGGTGACAGTTTCATCCTGTGTTTAAAAAGTGCTCACTTACCAAAAAAATAAAACGCTCATCTGCTAAGTCTGTTCACAAGCTGGCTAGTGACAGTAATTTATCCCCCTCAGCGCTCTGAGAATTACTGTGTAGTAATCCATGTTCCCCATCTTCAGATCTAGCTCTCCAGGCCTGCCCTGTCCTCCTCTTCTTGTGAATTGCTTTATTTTTAAAAGAATTTATTATTATTATTTTTGTTATTTTTTGGCTGCACTGGGTCTTTGTTGCTACACGTGGGCTTTCTCTAGTTGCAGCGAGCGGCGGGGGCTACTCTCTCGTTGCGTTGCGTGAGCTTCTCGTTGCGGTGGCTTCTCTTTGTGGAGCGTGGGCTCAAGGGCACATGGGCTTGGCTGCCTCAATGCATGTGTGATCTTCCTGGACCAGGAATCGAACCCACGTCCTCTGCACTGGCAGGTGCATTCTTAACCACCGGACCACCAGGGAAGTCCCAAGAATGAATTCTTTTTTCTAATTTTTTTTTTTACTTTATGCTACATCTGTATGCAAAAGATTTATTTCAAGGAATAAATGAGATGAGTGAGATTAAATACACTGGTACAGTGTCTGACACATATTAACATAGTTAAGCTCTCAATTATATACATGTGTTTGTATAACACATCTGTATTTCAAAAACTGAGAGGCAGAGAGTTAAGTCAAATGGCTCATAGGTGCACAGCTAAAAAATAAAAATCATAGTTCAGTTCAGTCGCTCAGTCATGTCCAACTCTTTGCAACCCCATGAACCAAAGCACTCCAGGCCTCCCTGTCCATCCCCAACTCCCAGAGTCCACCCAAACCCATGTCCATTGAGTCAATGATGCCATCCAGCCATCTCATCCTCTGTCGTCCCCTTCTCCTCCTGCCTTCAATCTTTCCCAGCATCAGGGTCTTTTCAAATGAGTCAGTTCTTCGCATCAGGTGGCAAAATATTGGAGTTTCAGCTTCCTGTGTGAATCCAAAGTTTATGCCACTTCCATAGCAACTTGAAACTCCTAGATTTTCAAGCTGAGAGTTGTTATTACTCTTCCTTAATTCCATGGGATATAAATAGTACTGTTCACCTATATTGTAGCCTGCCAGGCTCCTCTGTCCATGGGATTCCCTGGGCAAGAATACTGGAGTGGGTTTCCATTTCTTTCTCCAGGGGATCTTCCCAACCCAGGGATTGAACCCAGGTCTCCCACATTGCAGGCAGATTCTTTACCATCTGAACCGCCAGGGAAGCCTTGAATTGCTTTATTTCTGATAGAAATCTCAAGGGCTCTGTTTCTACAGCATGAAGTCCAAGGTGCAGACTTCCCTCTCATTTCCCTCAAAAGGGTCCGTGGGTCACTGGTCGCCACCGCCTTCACCTGGACTGTTTTTGCAGCCCCTCCTCACTAGCTCCCTGCTTCCAGGTCCCCACCGGGGTCCTTCCTACCTCGGGACCCGCGCGACTGGTCTTCTTGCCCCTTGGCAGAATACGAGTCCCCAGATTCTTGTGTCTGGCTCTTTCTTATTGCTGCATCCTCAGGCGTTATCTCCTGTATCCTGCACACCCAGCCACCCCCGCCACACTTTTCCTCTCCCCTTTCCCCTTTTTGACTCTCCTTAATACCCACCATGGTCTCAGAGTGACCTATCTGCTTTTTTCATGGAAGTGTATTTGATTTACTGTGTTTCGGGTGCACAGCAAAGTGATTCAGTTACGTATATATGTGCACACACACACACATGTATGTGAAAAGTCAAAGTGTCAGTTGCTCAGTCGTGTCCTGCTCTTTGCAACCCTATGGACTGGTGCCTGCCAGGCTTCTCTGTCCGTGGGATTCTCCAGGCAAGAATACTTCTCCAGGGGATCTTTCTGACCCAGGAATAGAACCTGGACCTTCCACATTGCAGGCAGCTTTTTTTTTTATCATCTGAGCCGTCAGCAAAGCCCATATATACACATACATACGTATTCTTTTTCAGTCTTTTCCATCATTGTTCGTCACACAGTAGTGGATATAGTTCCCTGTGCTGTGCAGGCCCTTGCCATTTGTCCTTATATGGAACAGTGTGTCTCTCTCTGTTAAATTCCCCATTAATCCCTTCCTGCTCTTTCCTCTTTGGTAAGCATGAGTTTGTTTTCTGTGTCTGTGAATCTATTTCTGTTTTATAAGTAAGTTCATTTGTATCTTTTTTTAGATTCCACGTATAAGTGACACCATACGATATTTGGCTTACTTCACTCAGTGGGATCAACTATAGGTCCATCCATGTTGTGGCAGATAGCGCTGTCTCATTCCTTTTTACGACGAATATTCCACTACATGCGCCACAGCTTTGCCCATTCGTCTGCTGATGGACTTTGAGGTTGCTTCCGTGTCTTGGCTGCTGTGAACACTGGGGTGGATATAGGCCCGGGGTGGGATTGCAGGACCAAATGGTAACTCAAGCTTTAGTTTCTGGAGGATATTCTGTGCACTCTTTCGCCGTGTCTCTCACAGTGGCAGCTCTGCCTTGACGCACACCCGCTGTGTCCCCAGAATCTCACCAGGGCTTTGGCGCGGGGCAGCGCTGAGGACACGCCTGCTCATCGGGCCTGCCGCTGCTGTGGGAGGCTCCCTGTGTGCTCAGCTCAGGTCGGAGCTTTCTGCCCCGCCCACCTCTCAGCAGACTGGAGGGCCTTGGGAGTGAGGTTTATGGCACTGGACACCTCTGCTTACCAGGGCCCTATGCTCATTTTGTAGAATCGCGGTCACGTTCCACACATTGTTTTTTATATTTTTTGCTTTTTTTACCTAACATTCCAGGGTGCACATTTTCCTGACTGTTCTTATTTATGATGGCTGGATCACAACAGAGCAGTTTAGCAGCTGACCGGGTCCTCGCGTGGTGGAGTGAGGATTGGGGGAAGCAGCAAACTAGGGGGCCTATCAAGTCTTATTGATTTGCTATCATTCACTTTGCAACACACCCCCGCCTCCCATTTTCCCTGCCATCCAATGGGAAGTTCAGAGAAAGGGCTGGAAACAGGCCCTCATTAAGTCACTTCTGCCTACTCCTTCCCCACCGCAAAGCCCTGCCATTAGCAAACACACACACCACCCCACACTGTACACTCAGGGGTTGCATCATCAAATGGACTCCCTCAGTGTGACCCCGTGGAACACTCCTAAGGATCAGCTGCGATTCATTTCGGTCAAGTACAAACAGTGTCTACTCAAATGGTTGCTCACTTCTTACGACCCTCATTCTCACTCCTTGTAACCAGTCACAGGACGGTTCCTACCTGGCGAGTTTTCTCTCGTGAGGAACTGAGTCCCGCCACGTCCCGTGGCTGACATCCCAGCACCCCTGCCTCCAACACCTGTTCTTCCGAGGTTGTGTGGGGAAAATGGTGTGTCCTGATCCTGTGTCTCACCAGAACTTTCTTTGGGCCAACCTGTTAATTCTTTTACCCACAAGAAGTCCACAATCAGGCCTATTTGCCAATTAAAATTGACTTTTCCTCACTTATTTTGGACCTAGGCTGTTGTAGTTAGTTGAATCGGGTCTAAAAGTTTTCCCAAACCAGCTATATTGCATTCAGCATTTTAAACTTACTGGGATTAATGGCCAGAAACTGATGTAATTATGACCAGTTTCCCAGCAATAAGGGCATTTTTACTGCCCTGGAGAGAGCTGAGAGAATTGGCAGTCCACAACGAAGGTGGTAGGTATGGGTAATTTTCTTTGAGAAAACAGTCATGTCTTAAGGGGTGGAAAAGAAAAACATTCAAGTCCTCAGCCTGCCATCCTCACTGACTCTGGGCTTAGCAGGGGCCCTCAGGTCCAGACGGGAGTGTGGAGGGGAGAATGGAGGTGTCAGGCCAGGTTGGGGAGCCTACAGATCCCAGAGGAGTGCCCTCGACTTCCCTGAGATCCTCCCGATGACCAGCACCTCTCAGAAGGAGCCTCGCTTGCTTGTGTTGAGGAACATGACGTCACATTTCTGAGCAGACTCCAGGAAAGACAGAGGCCACGAGGCAGCCAGAGACTGCATGTGAGAACCACTCCCTTATGCTCCAAGTGCCCTCAGCGTCTCATGGAAGACACGAGGCACTCAGGGGCCCGGGAACGGAGCAGCGAGTGTTCCCATAGTCTTGCTTTAAATGTGGATGTGCAGGGCAGGGCAGGAAACGTCTGGAGCGACCGAGAATGTATGTGCAACAGCAGGTGGAAAGCGGGGAAGGACTGCCAGACCACACCACACTGACCAGGGGCTCCTCGCAGATTCCACCCCGGCGTCTGAAGGCCAGGGGGTAGCATGTCGCGATGTGCAAGGGGTGGACAGACATGGCTTTGAAGTAACTTAAAAACCTTCATGATCCAAGAGGAGACAAAGTATATGTTAAAAGTGCAAAATAAAGGGGCCGATGGAGAGGCTTATGTTTGAAACGGAAACCCTTGAAGTAGAGGTGTCAGTTTCCTGCTTGTCTGGGCTCGTGCCTGTGAGATCTGAAGGCCCTGGAGTTAGAATAGCCCTCCCGTGTGTGCAGTGTGCGGAGCGCCTGGGCCGCGCTCGTCGGCTCCGGCTGCTGGTTTTTTTCTAGTCTGTCTGGGCTGCCTGGGCCTGTCTAGGGGAACTCAAGAATAAGAAAATAAGGTTGGGCTTCCCTTTGCCACACACATTCAGTCCCGGTGGAGAGACAGACATGCATTATTCCCCACTGGGAACGGAGGCCCGCGGCCTGCCCGTGCCTGCGTCCCTGGCGGCCGTAGCTCCACCCCTGAAACCACATCCAGGCAGGGGAGCCGCGCCCGGGCTGCTACGAGCTGCACATGAGTCAGGTCCACGAGCGTCGGTTCACACTGTATCACCAGGATACGGCGTGAAGTGCGTTCTGACTTCCACGCTTTTTTAAGGACAGTGCTGAGGGAGGTTGTCAGCAGGCCGGGCTTGGTCACCTGGCGGCCACTCGGCCCGGGTGAGCCTCCGTCCCCTCGGCTGCCCCCGCACGCTTACCTGGAGCCAGAGATGGCTTCTTGTGTCGGTTTGCATTTGGGAAGCTGAAATCCAGAAAGGAAGCCAACACAAACTCTGTCCTGGAGGGTGAGTGCACCAAGACAAGGAAAAAAAAAAGCCCCTACCTTAGAATTTGTGAGCCTGGTGGGGAACAGGAGGGATAATTCTGTGAGATACAAGCCTCTCTTTTTGGTGTTTTAGTTACACCAAGTGACTCCCGAATGCTCTCTGACACAACTACATTCAGGGACTATAGCAGAAGGTTGAATAAAGTAGGGTGTTTACCCAGAGTCCATCATCCGCTTGTTTATATACTCTCAATTAAACTGATGTGGGGCATTGTCTTTCCAAGTTGGTCTTCATTCTGAACTCAGTCACAACTTTTTTATGATCTTTCCCTTTAAGATCCTATGTTTTGAATGGATGCCTGTCTGCCAGGTGAACTGCACGTATTTAGTACCTTCATGTTTCCACTTTGATTGATTTTAGCCGTCCAGCTACCAGTCAGACATCTTAGCAGCAGGAGAAATGTGAGGAAGGCATCCTTTGTTTGCAGGAAATGAACACCAGCCATTCAACGTTCTGAAATAAAATCTACTCTCCACTATAGAAAATTATCGCAAAATAAAATTGTTTCCTTGTCTTGGCTAATGGGCATTAACCGACTTCTAATGAAAACACTAACTTCAGGAGGAAGGCGTTGTGTTGACACTCTGTAGTGTCCTCTTGCATTATTGATTTCTTAGAGTCAGTGCACTGCTTGCTCTTGACCGCAGTGGTCATGGGAAGTTGTCTAGCAGCTGCTCAGCCATGAATTCAGCATCTCTGCGGACAAGTGTCACTTTCCCCCTGCCTTACTGAGTATGGGTCTCAGTGTGAAGCAGTTGAGCACAGCACAGCACGTGTACTCTCTTATCTTCTACAAAGAGCAGAGGCTTTTACATTTTTTTTTAATTGAACTATAGTTGATTTACCATATTTTGTTGGTTTCAGATATATAGCATAGTGATTCAGTTATACATGTATAACTCTGTATTCATTCTTTTCCATTACAGTGTATTTCAAGATATTGAGTATATATATATATATATATATACCCTGTGCTATACAGTAGGATCTAGTTGGTTATCCATTCTCTATATACTAGTTTGTATCTGCGAATCCCAGACTCCTAATTTACCCCACCCCCACCCCTCCCATCCGCTTTGCTAACCATGAAAGTTTGTTTTCTCTCATTTATATCATTTTTTTAGATTTTACATATAAGCAACATCATATAATGCTGTCTTCCTCTGTTTGGCTTACCTCACTTAGTGTGACCGTCTCTAGGTCCATTCATTTTGTTGCAAACGGCGGTATTTTCATTCTTTTTATGGCTAAATAAAATTCCATTGTAAATATATAAAGGGCAAAGTTGTAAACACTGATAAAGTCCAATTTGTCAGTGTTTTTCTTTCTGGGATTGCAATTTTGTGTTGTATTTGAAAACTCATCAGCAAACCTAAGGTCATATATGTATTCTGTCTTTTCTTCAAGAAGTTTTTTTGTTTGTTTTACATTTTACAGTCAGATCCATTATCCGTTTTGAATCATTTCTTTTGGGGGACATGCCAGGGGCTTCCTTGGTGGCTCAGAGGTTAAAGTGTCTGCCTCCAATGCGGCAGACCTGGGTTCGATCGCTGGGTTGGGAAGATCCCCTGGAGAAGGAAATGGTAACGCACTCCAGTACTCTTGCCTGGAGAATGCCATGGACAGAGGAGCCTGGTAGGCTACAGTCCATGGGGTCGCAAAGAGTCGGACACGACTGAGCGACTTCACTTTCACTTTCTTTCACGCAGTTTATGGAATTGTAGCTCCAAATAGGGATTGAACCCAGACCCTCAGCAGTGAGAGTTTGGAGTCCTCACCATTGGACCACCAGGGAAGTCCCTTGAATGACGTTTTATTTGAGGTGTAAGGTAAGTGCTTAAGGTCAGGCTTCTACATAGAGGTGTCCGTTTGTTCCAGCATTGTTTGTTGAAAAATGTTCCCCCATTCAGGTTACCTTTGCACGCTTGTCAAAACTTTGATATTATTTGTGTGGGTTTGTAAAAATTCCTGCTGGGATTATGACAGGAATTGCATTAAACCTGTATTTTGGGGAAATCAATATATGTACTATATTGAGTCTTCTAATTCACGAACATAGTAAATATATCCATTTATTTCATTAAAAAGTGTTTTATCGGCATTTTATAGGTTTTAACATACAGATCCTGACATTTTGCTAGTTATACCTTTGAAATTTGTCAGAACTTGCTATATGAGAGTTAAGTATATTTTGAAGACTTTACATGTACATTTGAAAAGAACATATATTCTGCAGTTGTTAAATGGAATTTTTCTTTATATGTCTATAAGGTCAGGTTTGTTAATCTCGTGTAAAACATCCATATCCCTTCTGATTTTCATGTGCATTTACTGGGAGAGATTGAAAAGTATGCCACCGTAATTACGGATTTGTCTCATTCTCACTTTGGTTCTGTCATTTCTTTAAACATATTTTGAGGCTGTTATTAGGCACATTTAGAATTTAGACTTGGTATATCTTCCTGATCAGTTGATCTTTTTATAAATACATGTCTCTCTTTATTCTTAGTTATAATTATTGGCTTAAAGCTTTGATATTATTATAACTACACCAGCTTTCTTTGGTTACAATTTGCGTGACATATCTTTTTTCATTCTTAAAACTTCAGTTGTTCTTTGCCCTTGTATTTAAGGTACGTTGGTACCCATCACATGGTCGTGTTTTATTTTGGTTATATCGTCTAAAAATGTTAGTCTTTTATTTGTAGCACTTCATAAATTATACTTAATATAGATGTTGATATATTTGGGCCTACATTTACGACATTACTCTTGATTTCTGCTCTTTTTTTCCTTCCGTCTTTGGGTTAGTTTTGCTCTTTTTCTAGTTTCTTAACATGAATGCCTGGATTATTGACTTGAGACCTTTCTTTTTTTTTATGTTAAGTATTTAGTACCATAAAGTTCTCTTTAAGCACTGCTTTAGCTGCACCTGAGCCACCCCTCCCCACCAGACTTTGATATATTGTATAGACATCTTTCAGCTCAGAATACTTTCTAATTTTCCTTGGGATGTCTTCTTTGATCCTTGGATTATTTAAGAGTGTGTTTAATTTCCAAGTGACTGGAAATATTTTAGTTATCTTTGTTATTTACCCTAACCCTAACCCTCTGTCACCTTAACCCTAATAAACTCATGTCCATTGAGTCAATGATGCCACCCAACCCTCTCATCCTGTCACCCCCTTCTCCTCCTACCCTGAATCCTTCCCAGCATCAGAGTCTTTTCCAATGAGTCGGCTCTTTGCATCGGGTGGCCAAAGTATTGGAGCTTCAGGTTTCTCAAGCTCTTCCTTGCCACCTCCCTAATACTTTCTGGCTCCCTGGGTCTCTCATTTTCTGTCTGGCCACTGACTACTCCCTTCCACACGTGTCATGTCTGGGCCAAACACTGGGAGACAGAGGGGAGTTCTGGCTGATGGCTCCTGTTGCTGCCACCACAGAACTGCCCGCTGCCTGGGGCGGAAGAGAACCAAGGGAAGGGAAAGGGGCTTTCATCTGCGCTCTTGGAGCATTTGGACCTTCCCTTTCCCCTTCCTGAAGCCTGGCTTCTCCCAGGGCCCTCCCCCCTGCCCCTCAGTGCTCACCTCCGGGCTTTGGGTGTGCTGAGGTCAAGGTGGGCTGCGCCAGGAGGAAAGCAGCAGCGGTGCTCTGGTCTCCGTCCCCACTGCTGGTGCTGCTAACTTTTTTGTGATCTCAAAGAGCTGCTCTGTGTATTCTGTTCTGGTTTTTAATGGACAAGAGCGGCATGTGTTTTCTCTGTCTTTCCCAGAATTAGAACCTCTGACTGGTATTATTTAAAATTTTATTTTCTAATTAACTCATCTTTATAGGTGGGATAACAGTTGGTGTGCTGGTAAGAGTTTAGGGAAGCAGCCAGAATGCACAGTTTTCAATCCTCTTGGCTTTATTTAGGCTTGCCTTTCTGTCAGCTGCACATGATGCTATTTTGGCCTCTTCTTTTGATCACATAATTTCCACCATAGGTTTCTATTTGCACTTTCCAAGTAGCCTCGTGAGTTAAATGTACCCTTGCTGTTTCTTTGCAAGTGGGCTCAGCCTCTTACATGACATGTGGCAGGGTTAGTCAGGGCAGCGAGTTTAGCGCGGCGGGTTTGGATGTAGCCCATCTGAACCGTATGAGCCACAGCTTTGAGAAAAACTAGATGGGAATCCTTGCTGAAGATCCTTTCCGGCTAAGTTTGTGTTTGCTTCAGACCTACTGAACCCCACAGCAGCCTCCTGAACTCATCAAGCTGGGTATAATTTCAGAACGGATTCGCACGCAGCTCTTTTAAGACGCAGATCTTTGCAGAAATTACACCTGATGCAGTTGAGCTTGCAGCTAGTGTCTACACACTCAGGAAGTGGGATAGGATCTCCACGGAGGCTCAGATTCATTCATATGCAACTAAGAGGCCACATAAAGGTCTAATTACCCCTGTGACCTTCCTGTCCGCATCTGTGATTGGTTAAGAAATGGAGAGATGATACTCCAGCCCCGGTTGCTGTGATCAGGTAGGAAGACAGAAGCACAATGGGAGCAGCCCAGGTCAGCCTGGTTCCAGCCTCAGGTGGGATCAGGGTCCAGCTCCGTGTGTGATGCCATCGTGGCCTCTCGTCTCACTAAGCCTCTGTTACCTCATCTATAAAGCAGAGTACGCACTTACCTTGTGAGGTGAGGATACAGAGAGGGAGGCATGAGAAAATGTATAGGAAACTGCAGTCTGCTGAAATGTGAAGTGCCACCAAAGTGTTTATTAGAAAATATTTGAATAATAACAGATAAAAATAGGACATGGATGATGACTCAAGAGAAACAAGTCTAATACTAGAGCCTGGGTTCGTTCCTAACGCCTTCTCCTCTCTGTCCGTAGGGCATGGACACCAGGGTCTGGATCAGGGAGTCTCTGTGAGTGGGGCTGGGGCGGCCCCTCTCTGAGTCCCTTCCAGCCCTGAGGGTTTCGGATTCTGCCCCTGGTGCCGCAGGCTCAAGAGTGCCCGAGTGTGTCACCTGTTTCTCCCAGGAAGCTGGCAAGGGCACATTTCCCAGGGAACCTGGGCAGGGGTGTTGCCCTGGTTCGGCTGTTAGTGCCTCTTCCTTCTCCCAGCCCCTCAAGATCAGCAGGAACCCAGAATCCCCCTTCTGGCTGTGGGAAAGAGGCTGGGTTGGGCCTGAGACAGAAGGGCCAGCAGGGTTGTGGACCGACAGCTGGCAAGTTTGTTCACCCATGATTTGTTTTCCCTGAAGTGTTCAGGTTCCCAGAACACACAGCCTCCTAAGGGGCCGACAGGAAGCACCCCTTCCTGACCTGGCACTTGTCCAACTGCAGTGGACTCCCTCCTGCTCACCCCCAAGGGTGCCTCTGTGATTAGCAGCACCCCAGGGCTCACTGCCCAGTAACATGGGCAGCCAGAGACTCAGGAGGCCCAGCGAACAGGTCCGTGGGTCAGGATGGAGCAGCTGACTGCTCTTCTCTCTTCCCTTGCAGATCACCTCCAATGAGAAGCACCTGGAGAGTCTCAAGAGTACAGGGAACCTCCTGCAGGCTCTGGAGGGGCTGGCCCCGGCCGGGGGGTGAGTAGGCTTGGCAAACACGCTCCCATTTCTTCTCCTCTCCTCCTCATTTCCCCTACACACCAGGGACCCTCCCACCTGACACTGCCCACTGTGCGCCCTCCCTCCTGTGGATGGGCCACCCAGGACCCACCTGCTAAGGGGTGCCCAGCCTTTGCTGGTAGTTTTTCTTCAGAATCACAAGGGTCTATGGAATCTGCTCCCTGGTGTCTTGAGTATTGCATTCACTGGAGAACAACATGTGGCTGAGTTACTGGGGAGACGGTGATTCTGTGGAGCAGGCTCAGCTCCAACCGGCACTGCTGCATTAATCCTGGACTGGGTGGGGCAGCGCTCCTGGCCGCCCCCGCCTCCCCTGGCTGTGCTCTGTGAGCTGGGAGGGACAGGCTGGCCTTGGTGGGAGCAGCCCACCTCCGTGCCTGGTGGCCCCTGTGGTGTAAGGTGTGGACAGTGGCTCCTGGGCCAGGCGGGTCCGTCCCCAGGGACGGCAGCGTCCTCAGCCCTGACGGGGCCCTGACGGTGGGTGCGTCTGCCTTGCTGGTCACCGGCACCCGGTGCCACTGTGGTGGGTGGGATGGGCTCATGGCTCCACCGGAGTAGCCTGGCCTGAGCCAAGAGCAGTTCCAGTGCCTTCCTTCCTTCCAGAGAGACCCCTGATGTGCAGAGCAGGGATACGTGGCCCCATCCCTCTGCACCCCATCTCTTCTTTGCAGCCCCCAGTCCCACTCCTAGGCAGCAGCTCGCCTACCATGTAGTCAGGGGTGTGCCACCAGCTAATTTTACACTTCAGGGGGCACTGCCATGCGCCATTCTCTCCTTTGGTGACAGTTGTTAAGGCACAAGTGTGTGTCTCAGACAATTTGCTCCAGTAACAAAGATTCCACATTAAGGTCTTAACTTGACATCCGTACCTATGAGGATGAGAAATCCAGAGCTGCTGGCTGGCTAGCCAGGAAGGGGCACCATGGAGCATCTGGGATCTGCTGGTTGGCACAAGTCAGCTGCAGGCTGGCGCCAGGCAGGCTCCTGTGGGCTCTGGGCTGTCAGGCTCTGGCCGCCGTCTGCCTGACTCGCCCTCACAGCTCGGCATCAGTGCATCTGTCCAAAGCAGCTCAGCGCCAAGTGGTGGCAGGGCCAGGAGCTCAGGCGTAGCTTAGGGGGCTTGCTAGGGTGGGGCTGTGGGCTTTGGGGTCCTCACCTCCCACCCCTTGAGCCTGGGGATCCTGTCTGTGCTTTTCAAAATGATGCTTAGGGCAGCTTTGAGAAATAGCTGGTTCATCAGGTACTTAGGTGAAAAGGAGGCCAGCCCCTTTAGAAGATGGGGCATTTAACCCTGGAAACGCCTAAATGTTTACTTTGGTTTTTCTCACAGGTCATCAGCCAACAGCGCAGTGGCATCCTTGGCCCTGGAGATCCTCCAAGCTGCTGGACACTAGGCAAGAAGGCACTCGACACAGTCCTCTGCTGCCGCCACCCCCGGCTACACGCACCACAGGTCACCTACAGCTCTGTGTGGACCCAATAAAGTCAACTGAATCCAGAACCTCTGGCTGAGGTGCTCTTGACTCCAGCCCTAGAAAACCCACTCAGAATGAGCCCTCTTGGTGCCTGTTGGCTGCATCTGGGAACCCAGGTTTGCTCGACGTTCTCAGAATGCTCTCCCCGTGTGTGGGCCAGGTAGGCCTCTGCGCAAGCCGGCACCACCTGCACTCATCAAAGTGGAGGGAAGCTGCGGGCATCTCCCAGCCTGTGTCTCCTCCAGATTTACCAGGCGTGACGAGACAGGAATGCTCTTCCAGCTACAGATCTAGAGCAAGCCTTTGGAAGCTTGTTTTATTTTACCTGCTCGGCTTTTTCATTTCAGGGATGAACTGATTCTAAGAATCCTGGGGAGAAATGGGCAAGACTCCACTCACAGGAGCAGGTAGTTAAAACTTTGCCTAAAGGAATGCAGCATGCTCATGGGATGCTGGCTTCCTTGCAGGTCGGTCTGCTCACCTAAGTGGGATGAAGGCATCAGGGTAGACTCCTTCCCCCCACCTTCTACCAGAGACCACCAGCTCCCAGCCTCGAAACCTTTCCAGCTTATCCTCACACATACACCCTTAACGCCCCGACACTGCAGAGGGGGGGCTAGGACCGCAGCACTGGGGGGCGAGGATCCTGGGTGGCTGGAACCAGGTGAGCAAATTGAGAAC
Source organism: Neotragus pygmaeus (assembly GCA_006410875.1). NCBI lineage: Eukaryota > Metazoa > Chordata > Mammalia > Artiodactyla > Bovidae > Neotragus > Neotragus pygmaeus. The sequence continues at coordinate 501,199 of SJYV01047735.1, read as the reverse complement.
ATTCCTTGGCCTCCTCTCTGGGGTCTTTTTCCTCAAACTGCAGAATGAAAGGGCTAGACTAGATCAGCAGCGGCAGTACTCTGGACTTCTCAGACAGAGGAGCCCCGTCCCTTGACGGGCTTCTGTCCTCGGCCAGAGCCCCTATACAGGCAGGATGGGCAGGGCAGGCAGGGGTAGAAGCTACACGGACATGGAATTCTCCAGGCAAGAATACTGGAGTGGGTAGCCATTCCCTTCCCCAAGGGATCTCTGTGACGCAGGGATCGAGCACAGGCCTCTTGCACTGCGGGATTCTCTACCATCAGAGCCCCCAGGGAGGCCCCATCTACTGTGTCACGGGCAGCTGGCCACGCTGTCACCAACAGCCTCATCGCCACAGTGTGCCAGCTTCCATGTGGCTTTGCAGTGAACAGCTGCTCTGCACTCCTCCTCCACAAAGGCATGGATGTAACTTACCGTATTTAAACCCCACCACCTACCAAGCACACCACCTTATCTCCATCTCATAGCAGAGGAAACCACAGCTCAGAGCCAGTTCACTTGCCCAAGGCCGCACCGCCGGGTTGAACTTAGGACTCAGACTCCAGAGCCTGTCTGTCCACCAGTGGGATGTCCAGAGCTGAGCTGTGAGTAGCTGAGGTGTAGGGGGACCTGCACCCTGGAGCAGGCAGTTTCTTTTGCTCCAGCCTTCCTCGTGCCCACATGAGGCGGCCCCATAGGAAGTCCTGCTGGGCAGCATGCCCATCACCCGGCTGTGCGCCCCGGGGGCCCTGGCCTGCCTGGATGTGCCTGTGTTCCATGGGTGAGGGAGTCAATGGAGGCCTGGCCTTCAGCTCATGTTGCTTTGCCCTTCTGCTGCAGGCAACAGGCACAGATCTGTCTGCTCAGGCAATCTGTTTTCTCCTTTCACTCAGATCTTGAGGGAACCACCCTGGAGTTCTGGGCTGAGTCCTCCCAGAAGGTATTTCAGAGCAATGGAATCTTCTTTACGCTTCTGTGTTGAGCCGGGACCCTCTGCTGCTTAAGGTGAAACAGGAAAGCTTTAACATTCCAAAACCATGCTAAGTGGACCACGCATGGCTGTGAGCCCCCAGCCTTGCTTCTTTGAGGAAAGGCGTGTCGGAATAGGCATGGGGTGGGAAGACAGTCCCTAGCAGGGCTTCTGTCCACCAAGGGTGCTCAGCCCAGGGTGTCAGGCGCTGAAGCTAGCCCATGCCACGTTTTGCACCTTGGCGTGAGGCTCTTCTGTCCTCCTGGAGTTAGGGGATCCTTTATGTCCTTCTCACAAAGGCACCTTATGGAAAGCAAGAGCCCCAGTCCTGCTGAGCTGAGNCCAGCTACAGATCTAGAGCAAGCCTTTGGAGGCTTGTTTTATTTTACCTGCTCGGCTTTTTCATTTCAGGGATGAACTGATTCTAAGAATCCTGGGGAGAAATGGGCAAGACTCCACTCACAGGAGCAGGTAGTTAAAACTTTGCCTAAAGGAATGCAGCATGCTCATGGGATGCTGGCTTCCTTGCAGGTCGGTCTGCTCACCTAAGTGGGATGAAGGCATCAGGGTAGACTCCTTCCCCCCACCTTCTACCAGAGACCACCAGCTCCCAGCCTCGAAACCTTTCCAGCTTATCCTCACACATACACCCTTAACGCCCCGACACTGCAGAGGGGGGGCTAGGACCGCAGCACTGGGGGGCGAGGATCCTGGGTGGCTGGAACCAGGTGAGCAAATTGAGAACATTCCTTGGCCTCCTCTCTGGGGTCTTTTTCCTCAAACTGCAGAATGAAAGGGCTAGACTAGATCAGCAGCGGCAGTACTCTGGACTTCTCAGACAGAGGAGCCCCGTCCCTTGACGGGCTTCTGTCCTCGGCCAGAGCCCCTATACAGGCAGGATGGGCAGGGCAGGCAGGGGTAGAAGCTACACGGACATGGAATTCTCCAGGCAAGAATACTGGAGTGGGTAGCCATTCCCTTCCCCAAGGGATCTCTGTGACGCAGGGATCGAGCACAGGCCTCTTGCACTGCGGGATTCTCTACCATCAGAGCCCCCAGGGAGGCCCCATCTACTGTGTCACGGGCAGCTGGCCACGCTGTCACCAACAGCCTCATCGCCACAGTGTGCCAGCTTCCATGTGGCTTTGCAGTGAACAGCTGCTCTGCACTCCTCCTCCACAAAGGCATGGATGTAACTTACCGTATTTAAACCCCACCACCTACCAAGCACACCACCTTATCTCCATCTCATAGCAGAGGAAACCACAGCTCAGAGCCAGTTCACTTGCCCAAGGCCGCACCGCCGGGTTGAACTTAGGACTCAGACTCCAGAGCCTGTCTGTCCACCAGTGGGATGTCCAGAGCTGAGCTGTGAGTAGCTGAGGTGTAGGGGGACCTGCACCCTGGAGCAGGCAGTTTCTTTTGCTCCAGCCTTCCTCGTGCCCACATGAGGCGGCCCCATAGGAAGTCCTGCTGGGCAGCATGCCCATCACCCGGCTGTGCGCCCCGGGGGCCCTGGCCTGCCTGGATGTGCCTGTGTTCCATGGGTGAGGGAGTCAATGGAGGCCTGGCCTTCAGCTCATGTTGCTTTGCCCTTCTGCTGCAGGCAACAGGCACAGATCTGTCTGCTCAGGCAATCTGTTTTCTCCTTTCACTCAGATCTTGAGGGAACCACCCTGGAGTTCTGGGCTGAGTCCTCCCAGAAGGTATTTCAGAGCAATGGAATCTTCTTTACGCTTCTGTGTTGAGCCGGGACCCTCTGCTGCTTAAGGTGAAACAGGAAAGCTTTAACATTCCAAAACCATGCTAAGTGGACCACGCATGGCTGTGAGCCCCCAGCCTTGCTTCTTTGAGGAAAGGCGTGTCGGAATAGGCATGGGGTGGGAAGACAGTCCCTAGCAGGGCTTCTGTCCACCAAGGGTGCTCAGCCCAGGGTGTCAGGCGCTGAAGCTAGCCCATGCCACGTTTTGCACCTTGGCGTGAGGCTCTTCTGTCCTCCTGGAGTTAGGGGATCCTTTATGTCCTTCTCACAAAGGCACCTTATGGAAAGCAAGAGCCCCAGTCCTGCTGAGCTGAGGTAGGGGATATGAACTGTCTGGGTGGGCAAGGAGAACGCTAAGGGCAGTAACCCTTGCTGCCCCGCATGGGAGGCCCACACCCCTTTGTGGCTTCCCAGGCTGAGAAGAGCTGGCTGAGCCCCCCAGGGAGGAGAGGCATCACAGTAAGTGCAAAGAAGGCAGCAGAAGCACGCCATGTGTGGAGAAGACTTGCGAGGCCACACCAGGCTGCCTCCTCTCCACTCATGGCAGGCCCAAGCTTTGAGACCTCGCCTCAGCTTACAGCCTGAGTACATACTCAGTGAGCTGGCCCTCTGGGGAGATGTTTGGGGTGACTCTGGCCTGGGAGGTCTCCTGGGCAGAATCTGGCAGCCAAGCAGCAGCAGTGGGATTTACCTCTTAGGGTTGCTGGTACTTGTCTAGCTGCTCATGTCTCCCATGTTACTGTGAAGTCACCAGGTCACCTCAGGAGGTTCTCAAGTCAGCTCTGGGGTCGCAGGGCAGTCAGCCCTGCAGCACAGGTCAGAAAGTGGGGGCGCTGCTGGCCAAGGCTCTGGTCAAAGGTCTGGGTCTCTCCTGCCCCCACTGGAAGCAAAATGCCCTGTTTTCTCCTTACTCAAACCACAGAAAACTACATAGAAGTCAGTCTCTCTGATACAGGGACTTAGGCTGAGTGAGATAGGAACCTCAGGAAGGAACTGGAGGGAGGGGGAGGCTTGGTCCCTGGGGAGAGCTCTCGAGCTGGGGGACAAGACTCACCAAACGTGAGGAGGCCTGCCACCCTCCCTCTAGCTTCCTCACCAGATGGGGAGGTGGCCACATCTGATGCTAAGAAAAAGGAAACACTACCTTCAGTGCCCCACACCCCCGCCGCCATTATTTTCTAATTGCATTTGCCAGATGTTCACTCAAGCAAGGCAGTTAGGTTCTCACCTACTAGAACAAAACACCTGCAGTGGCGCAACTCAGCTGTCTGTTGACTTATAAACTATACAGCGTGGGGCAGATCTTCTGTTTTTATTACACTAATCAAGACAAAAATGCAAGAGCATATTTACCTCAAGATCTTTCACTATCAAGGATTCAAATTTCCAAATCAAAGCCTCAGGTCTCAAACACCCCCTCCAACATGGAAAAAGCTCTATTTTTCAGCTCAGTGGTAGTCACTGCAATGGGATCAAACGTCCTACGCACCTCCATCTCCAGGTAATAAATCGCTATTTTTTGGTAATTATTTTTTTGGCTTTTCATTTTACCATCTGTGGATGGTTTGCTTAAGACAGTTGCCCCTCTTTGCACCTATAGAGTCCTACAGCATGCCTTGGTGACTTGTTTTTTGCTCAGTATCAATGTGAGATACACCCATACGGTTGTGTTAGTTGTATTTTACTGCATTGTGGCTGTTCTCTTGCAGTTACCGGACACGTGGGCGTCTGGTGTGGTCTTTTATACTTTGTTAATAATGGATTTTTTTCCCTGCATTAACTTCAATTTTATCCAAATGGCTGCCTACTTGTTCCACACTTTACTGAAAAGTCCCTCTTTTTCACGCTGACCTCCTGTGCTACCTTGCAAGTGTCTGTTGTCTTCATCTTATTCTGTTCCCTTAGTGTACACTTCTATTCATGCGCCAATAGCAGTATTCACTCATTACTGACCACGTGATTTTTTTTCCCAGAAACTTAACACCATGGCTGGCAATTTTTCTCTTGACTGGCTAAAATCTGTTGTTCCACTAACATTTTGCAGGCTATTACATTCAGTAGTTCCACCTGACAGACCTTTAGTCTTCTGATTTTTGTGAAATGTTGTCTTCAAACCATTTTTGTGCAGAAGCAAAGAAGCATTCTCCAGAATCGTGAGTTTTCTTTCTTCTATCTGTATCAGAATCAATCACTAAGGTTTTCTGCTGGTATATTTACATTGTCTGAATCAGAACTATATTCTGAAGAACTTTCATCTTCTGAGACACTAGTATATATGTTGCTCAAAATTTTGAAAATTTTACATTTATAATACATACAAAGTTGGAACAAAAAGCGAACAGAACAAAATGTGAATAATGACAATCTTAAGTTGTATGCCCTAACAGTTTCTGACAGCGATGTTAATTCTATCCCTCTCTAAAAATGAGTTCATACATCTCCGATCAATGATGTGTTAGCTACCTCTAGCTTCACCTCAAGTCTCACAGTCACGCCTTAACAGCTCATAGAACAAGTCCCCTTACCTCATTTTTCACAAGCGTCCTGGCTGTTCCTGTCCCTTTGTCCTTTTCAGTACACTGCAGAGCTACTTTGCTGAATCAGGTTAACCTTCATAGTACGTTTTTACATGGAACTTCAAAACTATGATGATTTTAGGCAGAGCTCTGAAATATTTTCTGGTTTTAAAAAGTTCTTTAAATAGAACACCCTGCTGTGGTTCTTTCTGTTAGAAGCTGAGCTCACTACCGAGCTCTGCACTCTGACCTCCTAACAGTTCTTGCCGTGCCGCCTCCGTTCTCTGCGTCACGCACTGGGAGCAGAACTGCCCTTTCACCAAATACACCAATGTTTTCCCTCTCATCCCAATTAGACCACAGGGAAGAATTTATAAAGCTTTTATACAGGGTCCTCATCCAACAACATGGAACTAAGTATGTGTTTAAATACAGTCAATCAGAAACAGCTCACTCTCAGTACAAACACTTTCACTCTTTTTAAAGCCCCAAAACACAAGTTCTAACAGGTATACTGACTCTGCCCTCAGGGACGAACTAAAAACTTGTCAGACCTACCACCAGGATGACAGGCTCACCTGGCAGAGAGCAATGGAAGAAGGCCCATTCTAGTTCGCTCTGTTTATGTTCAGATAAACATCGACAGGTAAACCATCTTAATTATCAGTTCAAAGTGGAGTTGAAGGAATTCCCCGCTCCAAATGAATCACACTTCTGTGCTTGAAGTCCAAATCCAGGTGGGTAATTCTTCATTATTACCTTAAAGGAATGAGACCATGTGATGGAGTTTGGGGGTGGGATGCTTATTTGGAGTTCAGAACCCCATGGACAGAGGAGCCTGGTGGGCTACAGTCCACAGGGTTACAAAGAGTCAGACACAACTGACAAACTAACACACTTGGTTCTCTGTCGCCAAAGAACTAGATGCCTTTGAACTATGAGGCCTCTGGTCACTCAGACAGAATTATAGACATACCTGCAGTCAGGCTGAAGGAGTCTTGGCCATAGGCTGTAAGCCCAGAGTCCTTCAGTTAGAGATGGTGGACTCCTCCTCCTACACAGCTAAATGTGCAAAGCTAAAACATTTTGGTGCAGTTTAACCCAGGACCAAGTGTAAAGAAACTTGACAAAACAATTCCATCTATTAGCAGGAAGGTTCTTCCATCATTGCAACTTAAATTATTTCACTATCTGTTTACTCAGTTCAACTTCATCCTGAGGAAAACTTATTACCCTCACAGACCGCTTAGTGACAAGGAAAAAAAGGTGACACAATCGAATGAATTAAAAGTTTAATTCTGAACCATTTTTATAACCGCATTTTCTCTTGAAGCATTGTATCACAGCAGGTTACAACAACTTTGGGATAAAAGGCAACTGGTAAACTGTCCAAAACAAGGTTCCAAATAACACCTCTTACTGACTTACCTACCCATACATATCCCAAATAAAGTTTTTGATCAAAAACGTGAAATAGATCCACCTGCTTATTTTAAGCATATTAAAAAGGAAACTAATTGGACCATTTCTATTTGTCTATTTTATACAAAAAGGCTACACAATGTTACACTTTATCAGATTACAATTAGAGTGATTATGAATTAGTGTTTCTACACCATTACTCGATTCTTAAAAATTAGAAATTGCTGTAGCAGTATTCACTATAACTTAACACTACGAGAGACTTAAAAAACTAACAGTTACTGCAAAAAAAAAAAAAAAAAAGCTACTTCAAAGCAAGCAAAGTCAGTACCATTACAGATTAAAAAAAAAAAATTAACAAGCAAGGCTAGAGTTTGATAAATTCCATCTTGTGATCCATTCTTGTGCATTCTTCACTTCTTGAGTCACTCCCAAAATCCATTTGTATTGTAACTCCTCGACCAAAAAGGACCAGAACAAAAAGTTTACTTCAATTGTTCCCATAGGAAACTCAGCTTGGTTAGTGTGTCAGGCACTTTCTGAGATACCAGCCCACCCCTCGAGCCCTCTCAGCAACTCTACAGGCCAATCACAATGCAAGTTCAGACAATACAGCTGTATAAAGAGAGAAAGGCTGCTATTAATGTTTAAAACAGCAAATGTTACTCATCTGAGTATTAAGTTGCAAAAGCTGTGGCAAAAAACATTAAAGTTAATAACTTCCACACATGACCACCTAACAACCAGAAATCTGAGAACATTCAAATGTTCCAAGACATCTTTCAAAGTATGTATCTTTTTTTGTGGCAGATTTACAAATAGGCCTAAACCACTCCCACCCTACCAACCAAGTCTTTCTGAAGTTCTGTAGGCAGAGTAAAAGTATTTTACCCAAACTGGCTTGTTTAACTTCTTACCTAAAGGATGATTTACAGGTCAGTATCAAACCAGGCCAGCTGATTGCTGTCGCCCGGGGGCAGCCCATCCATGAGGTCCTGGGCATGGCCCAGATCTGGCAGCCCGTCAACTGGATAGTCAGCACCGGGGTGGTGGCCGCCCATCTCATGCTCCATCATGGGGTCCATCCCCAAGGCGTCCTGGCCGTACCCACCGGAGTGAAAAGAACGATAGCTGGGATCTGGGAGTTGGGGCAGCGACACGGTGGGTGAGGGGGGAGAGAGAGAGTGAAGACAACGTGAGCCCAGAGTTAGGGGGATCCCAGGAGAGCAAATGTCAGAAAGCGTTCCTTCTACCCTCTTCACCTGCTTGCCTTCTTAGGCTGAGTCACTCCCAGTGTCAGGCCACACAAGGAACCACACGGCCTGTTTCCACCAAAGGCAGACCAGCAGGTTCCAGTCCTGAACGTCTGGCCTTTCCCTGGGCAGAGACTGGCTGCTGAGCAGTGGCAACAGCTATGTGTTGGTTATAAAGTCTAGGCGATACTCACAGGAGTACTAAGAAAAGGTGCCAGTTTCCTATGAAACCTTTGTATGTTTTTTATCCAAAGGCTTAACATTTATATACCTGTCAATCTAAGAAGCTTATGAGCTTTAAGTGCTTAGGAAAAAAACAGGTAAGATTATAAGTTTAAGATAAACAGTATATACCCAAATTTGTATATACCCAAATTTATAACAGGAAACTTAGATTAAATACGCATCCCAGATCTGAGTCTAGAATTGTAGACACAGGTATTATGTAAGGGTTCTCTGAACGAAAAATTGAATAGAAAGCCAGGCAACCTGTAACACTGTACTGCAGAAGTCTGGCAGCAGTGACACACATTTATTGGCATGATCCAGTGCTTGCTTGGTGTGTGGCTCAGGATTCCCTGTGCACCAGTAAAGATATTACTGCTGACTCTAGAATTTAAGAACTGCCTTTAATTGCTACCACTACTTTCCTGCCAACAGGTCCTCCCAAGACAAGCAAAACAGCTCTTCTGACAAAGCTCTGGATCTTTAGCTTGATCTGGAGATAATGAAGAAATATGAGATACATACCATCCTGGCGATATCCAAGAGGTTCTCCCTGGGCACCAATATCAAGTCCAAGATCAGCAGTCTAGATGAACAGGTACAGGCAAGGAAGCAAAATGGAAATTCTCAACTCAAAGGATACTCTCTGATATTTTGAAAACATACTTATTTTCAGATTACAAAAGGAAAAAAGGACTCAAACATTGTAGAACTACTTACAAAGTGCAGAATTCCTTCAAAATACAGATGTACACAATCACAGAAATACTTTGTAATTTATTCTTTCTGCAAGTATGTATTACCAAGTACTTTTAGGTGCTAGAAATATAACAGGAAACAAAACAGCTGTTTTGTTTCTACCCCCAATAGGAGTTGCTGACAGAACATGTTATGAAAAGGGCCCCAGAGCCTGCACAACCAGAGAACTAAGTTGCCATTAACTGTGTGGAACAGGTCTGCAGAAAGGGCTGGGTGAGGATGTTCAGAGCTCAAATTGGAACGGTTGAGATTATCTATTAAACATACTACAATTAATATATTACTAATATTACTGTTTCGCAGTTTGCTTCTTTTTCCCCAACAATATAGCCTCTCTCTTTATAATCTACCTTATGATTATGTACAATAACTGCATCAACTTTCAGGGTGGTTTGACTATTTCAATTTGTATCAAGGGCAAACACTGAACAAATTAATAGAAAAGTAGAGGAAAAACAGTATTTTTTAAAAATACTGATAAACTGACCTCCAACTAACAGCGTTTAATCAACTGCCCGTTTCCTAACAACCTTTTGAAAAGTGTTTTTTGATCTGTTAACTTTTTCATCTATCTGCCTTACAAATTCTAACTTGTTTGTTCTAAACAAAGCTGTAGTTTTTCCTTACAGCAGTTGCTAAGATAGTGTAAAGAATGAACATTCAAGCCAAGGACATAGTCAATGTAAATGAATGTGCACTGAGTCATTTGAGAGGAAACCACAAACTGCCTTGGTGCTCTAGCGAACCATCAAGTAAATGTGCTCACACTGCCTACCTCATTCCAAGCCATTGGCTCTGTTCTGAAGAGAGAACTGGTCAGCTCTACTGAAAGCCGTTTCTTATAATCCTGTGGCTTGTCCTCAGACATTCGGAACAAAACAGCAGCTGCATATGTTGCTGGGAGAGGAAGGAAAAAAGGTCCTTGAGGAAAAGCTGAGGCTTCGCTGTACACAAGCTAAAGTCTCTGATTCCTTTCCTACTTACCCACACCCTCATTCCTAGAATGAAGTAATTCTGTCAGAGGAGCTGTGGCTCCCTCGGCTTCAATAGCTTCTGCGGCTTCCTTGTCCTGAGCAAGTTCACAGAGGACCCCTGCAGCTACTCTTTGGATATTTTCAATAGGAGAATAAAGCAGCTGAGGAGAAAATTCACATGAAACCTCATCAAATCCAAAATTAAAACATGGCAAGCACCCCACGGTGGCATAAACAGTCCCAGTTCACAGTGTCAGTGGTATCTGTACCACTTGTATTAAACAGGAAGCCTGCATTAAATCATACACTCTATGTTCTTGATGTTTGATGCTTGGCAGCAATGGTTTTCTGGAGCATTTTTAGCTACAAACCTCTTCTCCTGAGTATTATTCAAATTAAGATTTGGAAAACCCAGAGGTGACTAGGGGTTTGTGCTGCGGCAGCCCAGACAAGCTTTCATCCCTTGTAAGCCAAGCACACCGGAAAGCAGAATGGAAAGTCTCTCCTCCTGAGGTTCTAGTCCCAGTGTTTCTCCTTCTCGACTGCCCGAGAAAAATGAAGGGTATTTTCATCAATGTATTCAACTAAAAGGAAGACGCATTTCCTATGTTTTATACTTGACAAAGAGCATGAGCAGCACAGCCATTTTATAAACGGTGATAGGAGATGAAATATTATTACCACTTTGGCCGCTAATTTCCTTATACTTTGCCTATCTTTAAAACCCTTTAATTTTACTGACACACAGAATCTAGAACACCTCACTTAAAACTAACATACCTGCACAAACAATGGAATGGTATTTAGTCCTCTGATAACGATTCGGTTGTGAACATCCCGAGCTAGGATGTGAAGGGCTCCAGTACAACCTTCGACTATTTCTTCCATACGGACTCCCTCCTACCAAAAGAAATATCGTTAATAAATAGGGGATTGTGCTCTCTAAAGTTTATATGCTTGAAATGCTTTCTGTTCTGAGTAGCAGTCACTAGTTATTCACATTATAAATCCAAAGTTCCCCCAGAATTTCCAAGTAAGTTCAGGAATGAAGATGGATCCACTAATTGAGTGTCACTTTGTGAAAGTGGCCTCTTGTCAGCACTAATTCCAAACAGCACCTCCAAAACTGTGCATAGCCAAGGACAGCTTCAGTGTACCTCTGACTCCCAAAGATCACTCTCTTCCCAACAAGGCACCCAGCACTCTGGGTAAAGGGAAGAAAGGAGACACAAAGATGGGAAAGTAATGTGCAAACACTGTGTCAGTGTTTCCCTTCAGGTACTCCCTGGATTTTTGTACACCTATGTGTATTTGGTGAAAATTTAGCAAAGTTTCATCACCTACTGCTAAAAGTCTACTGAGTTGGCAGGAGAAAATCCACTCACCTCCTCCAAGACTTTTCAACTGATAGCCTATATGGGATAAGGAAGTTAGCTTTTGCAAAACATAACTACAGTCTGCTTTCCCTCTTTCTGAGTTTTAAAAAAGGTTATAACTTTGCTACTGCTAATTTGCAGCTTTTATATCCAACTTTACTTTTATTATGACACAAAAGCTCCGTTCTTCCCAGAGAAGAGATTTTAAAAGGTACCCTTTGCATTCTATTAAGCCACCTCATGGAGACCGGCCAATATCCGAAGTACAGAGTGGAGAAAGCCCAAGCACCCTGTGAGTGCATCCTAATCACAACTAGCGACGTTTCAAGATCTATTCTGTAAAGTCTTGTTCTCTAACCTGATCAAGTAAGAGACTCTTGAGTCTTAAAACACATGCTGGGGAATCATAAGTATCTTGACTTAATAATGAAGCTACTTTTAAGACTGAAAACTTGACATCAAAGTTTCAGACTATTAAAAACAAAAGTTTCAGGCTAAGATTGCAAGTAAAGATCCCAGAAATACTACCACTTATTCTTGTTGATATTCTTCTAAGTCCATGGAAATAGTTTAAACCACTCTTGGAAGAGACAGTAAAAGATGTGTTAAATATTTATAGTTATATACAAACAATAAATGCTGGAATCTTCCTACACAGTTTGTGGAAACATAAATTGATAAAACCATTGTGGAGAAGAGTATGGAGATTCATTTTAAAAATATGAATATTACTACCGTTATGAACCAGCAATCCCACTACTGGGCATATACCCTGAAAAAGCCATAATTCAAAAGGACACTTGTATCCCAATGTTCATAGAAGCACTATTAACAGCCAGGACATGCAAGCAACCTAGATGTCCATCAATAGATGAATGGATAAAACAGCTGTGGTAGACATACATGGTGAAATATGAGCCTTAAAAAGGAACGAAACTGAATTAGTTGTAGTGAGGCGGATGAACCTGGAGTCTGTCATACAGAGTGAAAGAAGTCAGAAAGAGAAAGACATCGTTTATTAACGCATATGCAGAATCTAGATGATGAACGTATCTGCAGGGCAAGAACAGAGGTAGAGAGGAACTGGGGGCCCTAACGGGGAAGAAGGTGGGATGAATGGGGAAAGTAGCGCTGACGTCTGTACGCTGCCACATGTAAAACAGCTCACTAGCGGGGAGACGCCTGAATACCCCCGGGGAGCTCAGCCTGAGGGGTGGGGGGCTCAAGAGGGAGGAGAGGTAGGTATGCTCATAGCTGATCCATGCTATTGGACAGCAGAAATCACAACATGGTACAGAAATTACACTCCCATTAAAAACACATTTTTAACAATATACGTTTATAGGGAGAACTGCAGGGAGGGATAACAGGCTCTGAAATCAGACAGACTTGGATTCAAATTAATGCCTCTGCTACTTTGGACAGAGGTGAACCTTTTGTACGGACAAGATGAGACCCCATAGCAGTAAATCACACCCCACACTCCCTTTGTAAGATTGAGGAGGCAGCGATGTGAAGGATATGTCAAGGGAGCTATCACCAGGGGCCATATTACTCCTTTCATTCTCCGCAGCCACAGAGACATGGTGGTTCTTTAAGCCAATAGCAAGCAGCCCTCGAATGGAGGAAGCCAATGACCCAAGTAGTCCAGGAGCCTATAGATTTACGCATTCCTTCTAAAGGCCAGGGGTCACCACCAAGATTCACCTACCACAAACTGCTGCTGCGTTCCACCCATAGATGTGCGACGCTGGGTATCCTGATGTGCACGAACAAGCAACTGAACTAGTCGTGGAATGGCACCCTGCTCACGCAAAGGTGCATGATTTGCTGGACAAAGGGCAAGATTTCGAATCAATCCAACAGTAGCCTGCAGATAAGAAGAAAGAGTAAAGAACTGGCATACAACAAAATCATGTTCTTAGTCTAAAATGCCTACCACACTAAATCTGGAAGTAAAACGGACTGCACAAACACTTCAAACCCCTACCCTCATCCCACTCACATTTCCTGTTTACAACTCCTTATCAGCCAGCCCCCAGCGCGTCAGAAGTTGTCTGTCTTCAATTCTGCAACCTTCAACTTTGACGGTTTACCTTGATCAGAGGCCAGTGGGATGGTGGATGCAGGAGTTTAACCACCACAGGTAGTCCGTAGTGAAGGCGAACAGCGTTCTGGGCCATCTCAGCCTCCTGGTGCCGGCTGGTCAGATGACGGAGGGCACAGATGGCAGGCTCAGTGATGTCTTCCCTGTCCCCAGCACGGAGGACCGTGCGCACAAGGGCCTCTATGCCACCCACTTGGCACACCATCATCTTGTTCTTATAATTATTGCAAGTGAGATTAGAAAGAATTCCAGCTGCACAGGTGACCACATTGATATCATCTGAGCCCAAAAGCTGAACAAGAGTCCCAAGAAGACCTTCCATCCCTTCCTGTGGAGATGAAAACGGACACTAAGTACAAATTCAGCTTGACACTTACCAGTAAGGCACCAATCTACTCTGAATGTACCTGTTTAGTTGCAGCATCTGAAAGATTCCTTAGAGTCCAAAGGCAGTTCTGAACAAGGCGCTGACTTGGATCTGTCAGGTGAAGTCCTAAAGCTTGCATTCCACCTAAAAAGATGAAAAAACATCTAAGGTGATGGCCATTAGCTCACAATTCCTATCAGTACCAAGTGTGTTCTTTAGTCTCAGAGGGTAACCTTCTTTGTTGCCAAAGCTTATCCCTTCCATCTAAGTCCTTTATTTTCTTTCATTTTCTGGAATGCTGCTCAGTTTTCCTCTCTTTTCTAATTCACCTCAGCTAGTGACAACCTGTGTTATGTATCTATTGTTTCTTCCCTGTGTGGAAAAGCCTTCATCTCCACAGTCTCCCTGGAGGTAATACTCCTATTACTTATTTCCTTTCATCCAGTCATTTCAAGAATATTTAATACCAGGCCCTGCTTTGCATTGGAGCTATATCAGGGAGGCAAACAGTCTAAAAGTCATACCTTCATAGAGCTTGTGGTCTAGCTGGAAGCACAAAATAAGTATACTATTAGAAAGCTAAAACTATATGTCAAGTGGTGTTAAGTGTACAAACAACAAAGACAAAGGAGGGGCTACAGTTTAAAGCAGGGTAAGCAGGACACCTGACTGTGAAGGTGCCACCCGAGCAAATCCCTGAAGGAGCTCATGTAAACTCACAGGGTGGAAGCACAGTCTAAAAAGGTAGCACCAGAATGCTTACTCTTGGGGGCTGTATTAAAGGCAAAAGATGCTCTTCAAAGATTCACAACCTCCTCTTGTTTAGGACCCTAATGAAGGACGTTTACACTGCAGAGGAGTCTAAATGGAAGCTCAATTCCCCACACACTGGCCAGCTTAACCTCACCCTCTCTCTCCCACTCAAATCACTTCTAAATGCAGTGGGATATACTTTCCCTTGTCTCCTTGTTTATCTTTTCAGATCTGTTTTATTTCCTCAATTAGGTTAGGTCAGCCATGCAGTGCTATGCAGTTAAGTCATTCAGTTGTGTCTCTTTGCAACCCTATGAACTGTAGCCCACCAGGCTCCTCTATCCATGGAATTCCCCAGGCAAGAATACTGGAGTAGGTTGCCATTTCCTTCTTCAAGGGATCTTCCCCACTCAGGAATCCAACCTGTGTCTCTTGTCTCCTGCATTGGCAGGCAGGTTCTTTACCCAAATGCAGTGGGATATACCCTTGTCTCCTTGTTTATCTTTTCAGGTCTGTTTTATTTCCTCAATTAGATTGGGTCAACTTGCTGTAATTCTCACGCACCTTGTACTTTTCCTTCACAGCACTTTTCACAGCTATAATGGAGCCCACCACTCAGACCGGACCCTCCCTATCTGGTGGTACCTTCCTCATAGTAGTCCAGCTGCTAACAGAGTGCACAGGGCTGACGCTCAGTAGTTTCTAAACGACTTGGTTCCTGTCTCCCTTCTCTCCCTCTACTAGAACCATCAACTCTAAGCGAGTGGCTCTTAATTCCAGATGCCTCTCAGAACAGCCTGCAGAGACTTAAACACACACACATTCTGATTGAGCATGTCCAGGGTAAAGATGGCTTTGAGGCACCCCGATGACTTCCCTACAGCCCTTACCCGCATCCACTAAGAAAGGAATTCCCTAATCTCTATCCCTACCCAGTCTTCCCTAGCATTCCAGAAGCAAACATTTCCAGCTACCTACTGACCTTTTAGTCACTTCACAGATATCAACTCCCTAAATAACATTCATCCTTTGCTACATATTTTTAATATCAAATAATTTCATTCCTAAAAGCCTGTAACACATCCCCACAGCCTGGTCTGCTTGCCTTTGGTCCGTCATATGATGCTAATATTAATATTCCAAACACCTCACTGTGATGCTGTAACCAACAACAGCTTCTCATTATAAGATAAAGACTGCATTCTTTAGCGTAACCTTCAGGAACCATGGATTTGGACTTCATCTCAATTGACCTAAGCATTCAACACCTGTGTTTCCAAAGCTACAATAAAGCACGAATAAACAACATCCAGGGACCTAGAAAGTCCGGCACAACACAGGCCTGCCTGGCTCTGGCCCATCACCCTCATCCTGAGCTATTCATGGCGCTACTCACTAGGTTCTAGTTACAGACTTCCTCTTCAGCACCGAGAACACAGCAATTTCTTTCCAACCTTTAGGACCATCTGGATTGCACTTAATCCTTACTTCTCATATAGATGAAGCCCTCTCATTCTGTGATTTCATTTAACATCCCCCTCTCAGAGGAGGACATTCCCGCCCCATTAACTCTGCATCACTATTTGCTGTTCATTTTTCTTGTAACACTCATTTCAATTTTTAATCACCCCATCATTTTGCATATTTCTGTCTCCTTCACCAGCCTGTAAGAATAAATATGGGGACCGTACCTATTTTGTTGCCCACTGCATACCAGCTTGAAATACAGGGGCTGAATATTTTCAGAATAAACAAATGAGCATCAGAATAACCTTGGAAATTTTTTCAAATTAATTTAATTGGAGGCTAATTAACTTTACAATATTGTGGTGGTCTTCGCCATATACTGACATGAATCAGCCATGGGTGTACATGTGCTCCCCATCCTGAAACCCCTCCCACCTCCCTCCCCAATGGGAAACTTCTTATAATCGAGATTCCTAGGCCTCCAGTCCCAGGCATTTCCAGCTATTACTGACTCTCTTGTCACTTCAATACTCCAGGAATTCTGATTAAGTCTAAAAATCTGTTATTTTTTTTTTTTAACAAAACATTTCAGGCATTTTTGGAATCGCTGTTATCAAGCCTATTATCAGCCATCATTTTTGGTAATATGATCTCTGTCTGAACTAGGCTTGAACAGCACCAAAGAACGTGTCAAGCAGAACACATCCTTTGTCTGCATGCAACTTTGGCTTCAAACTGAGTACAGCCGTCCGCTTTCAGCCTGTGAAGGTCAGCTTGACCCCCTGTTCCTAAGAGGCACTCCAGTGAGGACTGCGTGTGCCGCGCGCGCGTGACTGGGGCTAGCGCGCGCTCACCGGCCTCCACAATGGCGGGCTTGTTGCTGGAGCACACCGACAGCACCTTCAGCACCCTGCTCGTGGTCCACAGCAGTTTCTCGTACGTGTAGGTCCTCATGATGCTCACCAGAGCCTGCGGCCCGCCGCTGGCCAGGACAATGAGCTGGAAAGACGTGCGTGGGTCGTTAGCTGTGGACTCGTGATCAAATGCCCAAGAAAGCCTCTATTACCAGCTAATTTTATTATGCAAGAATTTCAGCAGCTTAGTGACAGGAATACCTGGTCATCACTAACTAGACCCCCAGACTGGGGTCATATCTAAGCCCTGCTTCTACAAAATTTAACTCCCATTCATGTACCTCAGTCCTCCCAAAAATATATAAATTCTGGCCCACTATTCTTCTTCCCACACTGATCATAGTAAAAGGAAAAAAACAAACAGAATCCATGTTGTTGTGAACAGTAATGCCCAGATATGAACGTTATGTCACAGCTGATTTGTTGCATGGAAATCTGAACCAGAATGGGCACTTATTAATAAAAACTCCTAATATATGCTTTGGCTCTTTGCCTTTCCTCATCATATCCACCTCAAAAAGAGACAGCAATATTCATCCCCACCTTTTCTTCCCTGCATACCCCACCTCCTGACTCTACCCCGATTTCCAAAGACAAATCTTTTCACTGCGTGCTTCTGCTAAGAACTGTTTCCCATTATTCTTTTAACATGTTCCACTAAGCCCTGCAGGATCTGCTCTATCGCAACAGTCTCATCTCAAACCCTTTCTCTTCCTTACTCTCTGTATTTCTTGAATTTCCAAACCTCACCTGGCCCTCCCTCCCTCAGGAGAACTGTCACAGATGCCATTTCCTCTCCCTAACCTTCATTCACCTTGGTCAATCCCTTCTCATTCATAAGAACTGTGAACTCATCCATCACTTTCTCTAAAAAATATGCATAAACCCTCAAAAAAGGGTCTGGTTCATTTACATGCTCTAATAAAGCCCTTCTACTTCCTTCTAAAACTTGAACTAAATAAATTAGCTTATTATTTCAGTGTCTCTCTTCCACCCGACAATAAAAGCTTTAAGAGCAGCTTGCATGCTATGTCCCTATCACCTAGTACAGTGTACACACCAACTCAAACAGTTAAACAGAGATGTCCAACTTCTCTGAGATACATACAGAGTATAAGGCATACAATAAATTTGCAAAAATCTATAGAAGGACATGACACTGGGGGTCTCCAAGGCTCCATGACAACCACATTCAGAATAATTCTTTTACCTTGCTTTCTTGATTGCCGTAAGCTAAAATCTGAAGACAATCTGTTGTAATAGCCAAGAATTTAACATTTGTTTTGTTGAGCAAGGCAACCATTTTCTGCAGCCCGCCAGCTAAACGCACTGCCATTTTAGCTCCTTCCTGATGCAATAAAAGGTTGTGGAGAGTTGTAATGGCATAAAACAATACAGAATCCACTGGTGAACTGGGAAGAAGGAAAAAAGTCTCATCAGAAATGGTGTGACTGCACTCTTCTCCTCCTGAGCTTGGAGCATTCTGATCATGTTTTCTTACCCAAGCATCTTCACCAGGGCAGGAATGCCCCCAGATTTAAAGATGGCCAGCAAGCCCTCACGATGGTGGGAAAGATTGTGCAAGGTCCCAGCAGTACACCGAGCTGTTTCCACGTCATTTGTGTTCTGCATGGTACGTACAATAGCAGACACCATCTGAGGAGATCGCATGATGGCGTGTCTGGAAGCTTCCTTTTTAGAAAGCTGATGGACCATAACTGCAGCCTTATTAACCACCACCTATAATATACAGGAATTAAGAAACATTAGTTTTCAGTTGTCAAATACTGAGGGAAGGTAGACATTTTAAGACCACTTCCTTGAGAGTTTCCCTTCAAAGCAGATTAAAAAGCTGACCATGTCTCTACTTACCTGGTCTTCATCATTCAGCAGTTTTGTCAATTCAGGGATTGCACGTGTGGCAAGTTCTGCATCATCTTGATAGTTAATTAAGTTTACAACTGCATGTTTCAGCATCTGTGATGGTTCAGCCAGACGCTGGACGTTAGTGGGATGAGCGGCATCAAACTGTGTAGATGGGATCTGCATGCCCTCATCTAGCGTCTCAGGGAACATAGCAGCTCTCACCCTCTGAGCTCGAGTCATTGCATATTGTCCATCGATATCTGGAAAAGGTGAATTCAACAGTAAATCTCCATAAGCTCAGCATTAACCCCAACAGTCAAGCTGATGCTGCAATCACTCCCTTTACTTTACCACACTGTTTTATTTAAGCTGTTGTATGCTAACTTTTATAAGAGTAACTATGCAGTTCTCAAAACTGCACTCTAACTTTGAGTCAGGTAATAATATTCTTACCAGCTACTTGTTCTTGAGTGAAGGACTGAGAAAACCCCTGTTCCCACTCATACAGGACTTGGGTGGTATCCACATCCTCTTCCTCAGGATTGCCTTTACCGCTCAGAGAAGGAGCTGTGGTAGTGGCGCCAGAATGGATCCCAGAGTCCAGGTAAGACTGCTGCTGCCAGTGACTGACAGCAGCTTTTCGGTCTGGCTCCATGGCCATGTCCAGCTCCATCAAATCAGCTACCAAAAAAAAAAAAAAAAACCAAACAGCATCAATATTACTACCAGGAAAATGTTATCTTAATTTGAAAATAAAAATCTGTGACATGTCCCACTGAAATCTTTTCAGAAATAAAGTCTGAAAGACAGTGAAGGATAACAGAATGATGGCCAGGATCAGCTCAGGGATGAAAAATCTATGCTCTTAAGAGACCGCCTAACAGTTACTCACTGAATCAGTGAAGAATGGTACTGCATCCAGGCTCCAGAAGCAGTCATCCAGACTAGATTCCTGCTGGTGGCTTGTTTGCTATTTCACCAAGCCATTAGGAGAAGTGGGCAGAAAATGGAGCAAAAGGTAGCCTGACAAGTAAGCAGGGAGAGAGGAAAGCAGGGGAATCTGAGCCAGACTGGGTTAATGGCAACGAAGCAGAGCCCCAATTTCAGTAACTAAAGACTACAATACAAACCTTGGGTAGCCATTGTCCACCAAGATTTTCAAAAAGGTAGTACGGTGTACTTCAGCGACCCTAAAAGAGTTAATCAAAGTCATTAGTATTTAAAATTGTTTGATTTTAATACTTATAAGTCACTAGGATAGTCTGTCAAACATCAGGGACTACATCCACAAAAAGCCCCAAATCCTCTTTTACCATGTGATATAGTGAAACACAGACCTTATGATCTCCTCTAAATACTTCAACCACAGCTCTATCACTGCCAAACTTTTAAGTTTTCACTTAAACTCTAATAAGCACCTCTTTGTATTTTTTGTAAAAATACAAAGAAAGTATAAGCACTCTAGTAATGAAAGCCAGGGGGAAAAGGCTATTCAAAATCAACCCTTCCTTGGGTTTCAAAAGTCCTCTCCTTCCCCTTTTAACTTCTCTCACTAAAAAAATCATAGGTCTTCTTTGGACAACACAGGTCCAATGGGATTTTTAAAACACCAAATTTCACTGAACAAGTCAACTGTTAAAACTGTCTTCTGATATAATACAATGCCATCTAAAATATCATCATAAAGCAGATACGGTGACTGGATCAGAACAGATTTCAGATGGTTTACTAAGAAGTAACATTACTTTTCAAATTAGTCTGTAACATAAAATTAGAAGCACCATTTTTAAAACTTTTCTAAGTCCAAATTTATAGCAACAATTTTTTATAAATACAAGTATTACTGTCTGGAATACTTTAATCAATATAAAAAACATTCACATATATATTAAAAACCTTGGCATCTAATTTTATATCTCCATTTTGGCTTTTTTGTGTAATATTCAGGAAAATGCTGAGTTACACAGCTATTTGCAAATGAGACCAGTTTAAGAGCTTCTGGTCTCCACATATTCCTAACAAAATTTCCTTCATTACAAAGTCTGTCCCTTAACAAGTTCACTTTGTACTACAAATTAAATATTAGATGTAAATTACCAATGTGGACTAGATATTTAAATGTGAACTGTGTTTTTTATAAAACAATGTACAAAGAAGTTTAAATGTGTTTAACGCAGTTGGAAACTGTACTTTAAAATTCTATTTTCTGTCCTCTGTAAAGGAAGTATGTGTTGATTATCTTGGAATTGCTCTTCCAAAACTGGATTTTTACAATCACAAAGATCACTTGACACCTAAAGGTGACAAGAGTTGTGGATACAATTGTTTTTATCATCCACAGCAGAAACAATTGACAGTTTACTTAGAAGGCAAAATGAAGGTCAGAAAGTAACAGTTATTCCTGTCAATTAGAAACCTATATTAAAATCAAGTACTAAGCAGGATTATGTGTTCCATGTTTCCATCCAGGATGGGACTGGGGTATAGAAACTTGCATTTTTAATGAACACTCTAGTATGCAGAAAGCAATCTGTAAACCACATGGTAAGAAATATTGTCCACTTATGGCTGTATTTTAGCTCCTTATCTTTTGCCTATCTTTGAGCCTGGTTATTTAACCCTTTCTCCCCCCTCCCCCCATTGGAAAAAAACTGGGTTCCCCGTTCCAGCTCCCAATACATGACTAGGGAATGGGACTTACACGTTCCACACTGAGCTCCTCCTCTGGCCAATGCCACAGGGCTCAGAAACCAACTACTCAAATCTACAGTTGCCACAGTTTAAGAAGTGCTTTGATATATCTGGCATTAAGAAAAAAAATTTTTATAGTGTTTTTTCTTGATACAAAAGCAAAACATATTAGCTGTGTTACTGGGTAAAATGTATGTGGGCTGACCTAGTAACCTGACCATGATTTACAATGTCATTATGGAAAAGACATTTTCATGTCTTTGTTCCAAACTTATAATTTTTTTCTAGCACTTTCAAACTTACACAACATTATGCACAGACATAAACTCTTTATGGCAACGCTATGAAGTGTGGGAGGCCAAGTGTCAATCAGAAAGTAGAGAAGTAAAAAGCAGTAATGAAAATGAGTCTATATGCAAGCAGCAATATATACTAACTCACCCTCACACTATTCTTCAGACAAATCTAGATTTACCTAAAATCTGAGAATCATTTACTAAACAACTGAATATACTGACCAGAAAACTAGGGCAGTATCTTGCCTCAACAAAAAGCTTTCCTTATTCTTCCTCTAGGCAGAGCTTTCAGCCAAGGGGTTGGCTTGCCTTCACCACACCCTGCCAATCATTAAGGGCCTAGAGTGCCTCATCAACTAAGGCCTACCAAAGACTTCAGGAAAAAAGACTCCAGAGAAACAGAACTTTAAAACTGGGGTAAAGTGGGGAGGGAAACAATGTTTCACTTTATTACCCTCATAAAAAGAATAGTAAGAATGAAAAGCTCAGGGAGAAGGGATACGTGCACATGCTACAGGAGTCCCNATTACCAATGTGGACTAGATATTTAAATGTGAACTGTGTTTTTTATAAAACAATGTACAAAGAAGTTTAAATGTGTTTAACGCAGTTGGAAACTGTACTTTAAAATTCTATTTTCTGTCCTCTGTAAAGGAAGTATGTGTTGATTATCTTGGAATTGCTCTTCCAAAACTGGATTTTTATAATCACAAAGATCACTTGACACCTAAAGGTGACAAGAGTTGTGGATACAATTGTTTTTATCATCCACAGCAGAAACAATTGACAGTTTACTTAGAAGGCAAAATGAAGGTCAGAAAGTAACAGTTATTCCTGTCAATTAGAAACCTATATTAAAATCAAGTACTAAGCAGGATTATGTGTTCCATGTTTCCATCCAGGATGGGACTGGGGTATAGAAACTTGCATTTTTAATGAACACTCTAGTATGCAGAAAGCAATCTGTAAACCACATGGTAAGAAATATTGTCCACTTATGGCTGTATTTTAGCTCCTTATCTTTTGCCTATCTTTGAGCCTGGTTATTTAACCCTTTCTCCCCCCTCCCCCCATTGGAAAAAAACTGGGTTCCCCGTTCCAGCTCCCAATACATGACTAGGGAATGGGACTTACACGTTCCACACTGAGCTCCTCCTCTGGCCAATGCCACAGGGCTCAGAAACCAACTACTCAAATCTACAGTTGCCACAGTTTAAGAAGTGCTTTGATATATCTGGCATTAAGAAAAAAAATTTTTATAGTGTTTTTTCTTGATACAAAAGCAAAACATATTAGCTGTGTTACTGGGTAAAATGTATGTGGGCTGACCTAGTAACCTGACCATGATTTACAATGTCATTATGGAAAAGACATTTTCATGTCTTTGTTCCAAACTTATAATTTTTTTCTAGCACTTTCAAACTTACACAACATTATGCACAGACATAAACTCTTTATGGCAACGCTATGAAGTGTGGGAGGCCAAGTGTCAATCAGAAAGTAGAGAAGTAAAAAGCAGTAATGAAAATGAGTCTATATGCAAGCAGCAATATATACTAACTCACCCTCACACTATTCTTCAGACAAATCTAGATTTACCTAAAATCTGAGAATCATTTACTAAACAACTGAATATACTGACCAGAAAACTAGGGCAGTATCTTGCCTCAACAAAAAGCTTTCCTTATTCTTCCTCTAGGCAGAGCTTTCAGCCAAGGGGTTGGCTTGCCTTCACCACACCCTGCCAATCATTAAGGGCCTAGAGTGCCTCATCAACTAAGGCCTACCAAAGACTTCAGGAAAAAAGACTCCAGAGAAACAGAACTTTAAAACTGGGGTAAAGTGGGGAGGGAAACAATGTTTCACTTTATTACCCTCATAAAAAGAATAGTAAGAATGAAAAGCTCAGGGAGAAGGGATACGTGCACATGCTACAGGAGTCCCCTTGCTGTCCACATGAAACTGTCACGACATTGTTAACAGGCTATGTTTGAATATAAAATTTAAAAGAATTTTTTAAGTTCAGTAAAAAACTGAAATTGTGAAAAACTCCTAGAGCATAAAGGAAAAATACACAGAATATAAGGAAAGAGGCAAGAGAATCAACTCGGGATCAAGGCTTCAACTGACATGCACTTCAAAAAGAAACATGAGAAAGAAAAATGGGGAAAAAGCCCACTGTGTACCAATCAAGATAAAGGGAGTATGATGCTTTTCAAAAAAAAAAAAACGAAGTACTAAATGTTCCTAGATACAAGTGACCTCTAACTATAGACTACATTTAGAATGCGTCATTTCCTGCCAGCTTTATCACCAAGAGTGCTCTGACAAAGAAAGAGGGTGCCAGGGGATCACCAACTTACCCAGTCTAATGGTGCAGTGGACACAGGCATCCTTTTTTAAATTCTTCTCTTTTTGCTTAACATATGCTCTTTTTCTAATGATACATTTTATAAAGAACATCTCAAAATTCATCTTATATCTAGTACATATTCAATCTAAGGATAAAGTTCATTCTGAACCATACCTTATTCAAAGTATTACTATTGAATACTTAGTAATTCAGTGAATTACTTATTGATTCAATACTTCAACTGATTTTTTCCTTCAGTTTTTCTAGCAAGGGTACCTAAACATGCTAGGTTTTTCTTTTTTTTATTATGAAATTTTCAAATATGCACTAAGGCAGACACAACTTTATACTGCACACACCACCTATACTTAACAACTGTTAGTATCATGTCATACTGGTGTCTTCCTACAGAATGATTTTAAAGCAAGTTACATACATCAGTACTTTATGAAGCTATAAAAAACAGATGTTTTCTTATATATCACATTACAAAAGATTAGCCTTAAAGCTTAACTTCAAAATGATGGTTGGAGGCTCTACTTCACCTTCTGTACAAAAAGTGGTCCTCAGTCAAAACCTACAATGGAAATTTTAACACAATATAGATTTCATCTCAATACAAAATTATCTTGATTACCTTGGATTTCAAAAAGCTTGAGTACTACTTACTTAAAGTAACTTTGCTACGTAAAAATAAAACATCTATTATAGAATCAGTTTATACTAAATTACTGACAGTTCATGCTAACAATTCGCTTCTCCAATAATCTAGTAAGAAAGTTGATAAACTTTTCATATACTTGGGGTATTTAAAAAATATAGTTTGTAGTGAAGTCTATTTTTGTAAATCTAAAAGCACAAACATATGCATTCTTATTAACTGTCACCAATACCTTGCCATTTAAAAATTTATAGTCTCCTCAAATCTTCCTGTTTAAGCACTTTATTCAACACTAAAATGTTTAAATCACAACTTACTCTAGTTTCCTTTCTGCTTTTACTCCCAGAGGTGGGGGTGGTGGTGGTGGTGGTGTGTGTCCATCCATCCATCCATCCTGGGAGGGTGTGTGTGTGTGGCCTGGGAGGGGCCTTTTCAAAATGGGCAATAAAAAACTTAACATTTAATAAGACTTTCACTCCTTCCTCTGAAACACCTACATTAACATCACGGTAAAAAATCCCTATTAGAAATCTGAACTGTGGCGAGGGGAAATCAGGATATTCCTGATCATTTTCCTGTCTTCTCTATGTCAGCCATAAAATAATACATGTATATGTGAAGTCACTTTAGTCGTGTCTAACTGTTTGTGACCACATGGACTGTAGCCCACCAGGCTCCTCTGTCCATGGGATACTCAAGCAAGAATACTGAAGTGGGCTTCCATTTCCTTCTCCAGGGGATGTTCCCGACCCAAGGATCAATTGTGCGGCTCCTACACTGCACGTGGGTCTTTACCGCTGAGCCACCAAGGAAACCAAATAGTATTTCTCTTTGGTGTTCCTATAATAATGACATTTTGTTATATTTGGTTTTCTATTAAATTTACTCTTAGGTATTTTTAACAAAAATAGAAAAGTCAGTTCCTTTTGTTGTAGACTCTTTATTAAATATTATCCATGGGGTGGGAGGTGGGAGGGGGATTCAGGATTGGGAGCTCGTGTACACCTGTGGTGGATTCATGTTGATGTATGGCAAAGCCAATAGAGTATTGTAAAGTAAAATAAAGTAAAAAAAATATATATATATATATATATATTATCCATACTTTATCATAACTCTATACTATAACCACACCTCCAGATTCTTGAATATTTAGTTTGTGTTTCGTATTTACCTTGCTATTCAAAGTTGAAAAAATGTCTTTGCATATAAACTCATTCTCTTATTTTCATTTCCCTTCCACCTAAGGATTGCTTCAACTACTGGATTAAATAAGAACTTTTAAGTTTTAAAGTTTTGATACACAGCTCGAAAATACTGATGCAGCATAAACTGATAAGTCACCAAAGAAGGCACTGTACTAGTGACCAGCTTACCCCAAGGGCCTACCAAGCACCGCTGCTTTCTCAGACAGCTTTTAATAGCTCCATCCACCTATCCAATGTATACCCCACACTCTGCCCCACAAGTTCTAAATTCTGAGAAGATTAAAATTAAATGCTTCATTTCCCTCCCTACGTGTAGCCATTTGTCTTGCTAGACTTTTATGTAGTTCTTTTGCATTTTTATGCACTACATGTGTATGTTATGTGTAAGAAGTCACTGGGATAATCACTGATATAGTAAGTTAAACCAACTATGTGTGTCTGAGAATATGAATTTACTACTTAAAACAATTCAATTATGGCTTTCATCCTTTACATGTATATGTTGTTAGTCTCAATGATGACTAACTTCACACAGAATCTTTGGTCAGTAACACAATCCTAAGACAGTCCTGATCCGCTAGGGGAAAAAAAAGAATGTTTTTCAAGACAAATTTTCAGTTTATCTACTCTTAAGAAAAAATTACTACATAAAGTAGAAACTTTTTCTCCAGCTTATATTAAAATATAAGCTACCAAAAAAACTGATTTTTCCAGTTTTGTTTTTATTTTCATTTTTATTAATTTTATCTCTATTTTATTTCTGTTTTTGAATTTTAAATTTTTTTATTATACTTGATTTAAAGTACGTTCATTTCAGGCATGTGGTTTCAGATTCTTTTCCATTATAGGTTATAAGATACTGAATATAGTTGTACTATACAGTAAATTCTTATTAATAATCTATTTTATATACAGCAGTGTATATATATGTTAATCCCATTATTTCTAACTATTCCCTCCCTTTCCCCTTTGGTAACCAGCTTTCTTTTCTATGCCTGTGAGTTTGCTTCTGTTCTATGAATTAGTTGATATGTATCATTTTTTAGATCCCACATAAATGATGATCATTTTTCTTTACCTCACTTAGTATGATCATCTCTAAACCCACCCATGTGGCAGCAAATGACATCACTTCATTCTTTTTTATGGTCAAGGAGTCCATGGGGCCGCTAGGAGTCGGACACGACTGAGCGACTTCACTTTCACTTTTCACTTTCATGCATTAGAGAAGGAAATGGTATCCCACTCCAGTGTTCTTGCCTGGAGAATCCCAGGGATGGGGGAGGAGCCTGGTGGGCTGCCGGCTATGGGGTCGCACAGAGTCGGACACGACTGAAGGGACTCAGCAGCAGCAGCATCCCACTGTGTGTGTGTGTGTCTTTATCCATTTATCTGTCAGTGGACACTTCCATGTCTTGACTGTTGTGCACAGTGCTGCTGCAAACACTGGTGTGCATTCAAGATTGATATTTTAAAATATAGCTATTTCAAAATGCATACAGAATAGCCTTTATCTACAATAGTACATTTTGTAATTTCCAAATAATTATATGCAAGTTAAAATAACTGTTTATGTAGTAAAAGTATAAAGAATATACACCATTTTCTTAATACCCAGGGGTAAAAGGAATAGGAAAGGAAAGGATATTAAAAATGGCTTCAACTCATTAGCAGTGTGTGTTTGTTTAATCAAACACAGCAAAATTACATCTGTTAATCTGGGTAGTGAGTTCATGTTATTTACTCTATTACTCTCTACACTTTACATGGCAAAAATAACTAAATAAAACAAGAACAAGCTATACATCAGCATTTCAGATGATATGATTTAAACTCCAAATATGATTTTAAAATAAGACTACCTTTGTTTATAAATAGAGTCTCACAGACATAGAGAATGAACTTATGGTTACTAGAGGGAAGGATCCCGGGGGGAAGGGATAGGGCGTTTGGGGTGGATATGTACACACCACTGTATTTAAAGTGGATAACTAATGAGGACCTAGTGCACAGCACAGGGAACTCTGCCCGCTGTCATGTAGCAGCCTGGCTGGGAGGGGACTTAGGGGAGAGCAAGTAATTCTATGCATGGCTGAGGCCTTTGTTCACCTGAAACTACCACAACATTGTTAATCAGCTGTACTCCAACAGAAACCAAAATATTTTTTTAAAAAAAGAATAACTTTGTATGTTAACCTTTTAAAATTCATTAAAATGGAATTACCAAAGATAGGCACAATAAAGGACAAAAACGGCGAGGACCTAACAGAAGTAGAAGAGATTAAGAAGAGGTGGCAAGAATACACAGAAGACCTGTACAAAAAAGCTCTTAATGATCCAGTTAATCACGATAGTGCAGTCACTCACCTGGAGCCAGACATCCTGGAGTGTGAAATCAAGTGGGCCTTATGAAGCACTGTATGAAGAAAGCTAGTGGAGGTGATGGAATTCCAGGTAAGCTATTTCAAATCCTAAAAGATGATGCTGTTAAAGTGCTGCACTCAACATGCCAGCAAATTTGGAAAACTCAGCAGTGGTCACAGGACTGGGAAAGGTCAGTTCTCATTCCAATTTCCAAAGGAAAGCAATGTCAAAGAATGTTCAAACTACTGGATAATTGCACTCATTTCACATGCTAGCAAGATTATGCTCAAAATCCTTCAGGCTAGGCTTCAGCAGTATGTGAACTAAGAATTTACAGATGTTCAAGCTGGATTTAGAAAAGGCAGAGTAACCAGAGATCAACTTGCCAACATCCAATGGATCATATAAAAAGCAAGAGAATACAAAAAAAACCAAAACTGCTTCATTGACTAAGCTAAAGCCTTTGACTGTGTGGATCAAAACAAACTGGAATATTCTTCAAGAGATGGGAATACCAGACCACCTTACCTGCCTCCTGAGAAAGCTGTATGCAAGTCAAGAAGCAACAGTTAGAACTGGACATGGAACAAAAACTGGGAAAGGAGTACGTCAAGGCTGTATATTGTCACTGTTTATTCAACTTATATGCAGAATACATCATACGAAACACTGGGCTGGATGACTCACAAGCTGGAATCAAGATTGCTGGGAGAAATGTCAACAACCTTAGATATCCAGATGATAACCACTTTAAAGGCAGGAATTGAAGAGGAACTAAAGAGCCTCTTGATGAGGGTGAAAGAGGAGAGTGAAAAAGCCTGCTTGAAGCTCAAAATTCAAAAAACTAAGATAACAGCATCTGGTCCTGTCACTTCACGCCAAATAGATGGGGAAACAGAGGAAACAGTGTCAGACCTAATTTTTGGGGGCGCCAATATCACTGTGGACGGTGACTGCAGCCATGAAATTAAAAGACACTCACTCCTTGAAGGGAAAGCTATGACAAACATAGTGCATTAAAAAGCAGAGAAATCACTTTGCCAACAAAGGTCCACAGTCAAAGCTATTTCCAGTAGGCATGTATGGATGTGAGAGCTGGACCATAAAGAAGGCTGAGTGCCAAAGAACTAATGCTTTTGAACTGTGGTGCTGGAGAAGACTCATGAAGAGTCCCTTGGACTGCAAGGAGAACAGTCAATCCTAAAGCAAATCAACCCTGATTACTCATTGGAAGGACTGGTGCTGAAGCTGAACCTCTAATACTTTGGCCACCTGATGTGGAAAGCCAACTTACTGAGAAAGACCCTGATGCTGGGAAAGACTGAGGGCAAGAGAAGAAGGGGGCAACAGAGGATGAGATGGCTGGATGGCATCACTGACATGAGTTTGAGCAAACTCAGGAAGATAGTGAAGGACAGGGAAGCCTGGCCTGCTGCAGTTCATGGGGTTGCAGAGTCAGACACGACTTAGTGACTGAAAAACACCCCCAAAAAGATACGAGTATTTTATAGAAACTCTTGTTAAATCAGCTGAGCTGTACAAACTCAAGTCTCAAATATGAGGATAAGTATGTCCATCTACCTGCAAAGGCAGCTGTCACAAAAGCTAAACAAGGCTGTAAGTCATTTTAAAAGGCTAGAGATTGTAGGTATGTGGGAAACCTGTGGGAAAATCTGCTTGCATTACATCCTGAAACTGAAAAATCTGTTTCTCAAAGTTCAAAAAATGACTGCCTAATACTTTGTTATACTAAGGACACTCTTTGCTAACATTCTAGAGACACTTCTATACCCATTTTAAGTGAATTTCAGAGTCTCATAAAGCTGCACAGAAAACATAATTCAATTAAATTTTTAGTGAAAGTTACTAAATTATATATAAACTATTTTTCTATATACATTTAGGATAGTCAGAAAAACATATCACAGAAAGAGTTCACTCATAATTGCAACAATAAAAAACAAAAAAATACATAAAAATCAAATGGAAAGCTGTCTTATTCCTAACTAGAATTTTTTTGTACTGTATGAACAGGCCAGTTTCCTCTTAGTTCATAAAGTGAGTGTATTTCCAACAAAATAATGATTTCTTTAGGAGTGAAAATGATTCCTAAATTCATCTGAAATGGAAGTATGAAAGTAATTTTAAAAAAGACTGAAATAATGATAAAAAAGAATCAATTCTATCAGATACTAAAACTCAATATAAATCAACAGCCACAGCAATTAAACAATTTATATTATTGGGGGCAGGAATGGTTAAGAGACTACAGTAATCAGAAAACATCCAGACATAATGTGGCAATTTAATAAATGTAAAAGGCAGTATTTCAACTCTGGGAGACAGCTGGACTATTTGATTAATAATACTAGGAGAAAATGACTTTTTTTCCTTGTAAAAAAATACTATTTTAAAATCCTTACTTGGCTATATTAAATCTACACAAGACAAATATTTACAGGCCAAAAAAAAAAAAATCAATGAGACAAAATATGGTATACATATGAAGGGTGGTATACATGAAAATAAAACTATGGTAAGAAGCCCAATATAAGCATGACTCTGAACTCTGAAATCAAAAAGTAAAGACAGGATTTTGTATGTGTGTGTTTGTGTGAAAAACTTAAAAAATTCCAAGCCAAAAAAAAAAAAACCCCAAACAACCATGCATAATGTACTTTTAAAAATGACATATTGAACACCATAAGTGAAACATGATTATAGGCTAATACCCATAGCACACACAGAGAACTGAGAAGAAATCAGTAAATATAGCAGAGGAAGGGCAGGAACCACCACTGAAGGAAAAACAAACAGCAAAAACTATATGCAAAAGAGCTTAATTCATTTTTTTCTGCTTATCATATTAAGAGCAAAAAGATTAATAATACTGATGATATCGATATATTTAAACTGCCAGAAGGTTTTTGGACAGTAAGTTGGCACTATTCATTAAATATAAGTGTAAACACTCTTCCACATAAAAATACCACTTTATAACAGAAATGTATTCTGCAGAATATTCACAGAAGCATGCCAAAAGGTCTGCACAGTGAAGCATTCATAAAGCTGGAAATTAACCAAATGCTCACCAACAAGAGTGAATAATGTATCCATTGCATAGAATGTATATTCATCTACTGAACAAATATTTAAGTACCTTTTATGTTACTAGCATTGCATAACAGTGAATAAGAGTCAGAGTCAAGGTCATGGTCTAGGAAAGCCTGCATTCTATTGGAGAGTTAAGCTTTAATAAAAACAGAACAATTTAAACACTGGGAACTGCTGTGAAGAAAATAGGCATGGTAAGAACAGAGTGACTAGCGAGTGGCTGGTGATAGTAAGAATGGGTGCGGAGAGAGGGCGCAACAGGAACCCAGGAGGAGCTGGCCAGGTGAAGCTGGGGCAGAACCCTCCTGTGCAGAAAACCAGTGCGAAAAAGCAAAGACGCGTACTGGAAGGCACCCTGTGGGATCAAGAAAAGAGGCAGGGGCCAGATCGATAAAAGGTACCCTGGGAACCCAGTGGAGTAACTAACACCTGTGATTCCAGATGTTTTAAGTTCACTCTAGTGTCCACATCGGAGGAGGCACTGGCGACCCACTCCAGTACTCTTGCCCGGAAAATCCCATGGACGGAGAAGCCTGATGGGCTGCAGTCCATGAGGTCGCGAAGAGTAGGACACGACTTCCCTTTCACTTTTCACTTTCATGTATTGGAGAAGGAAATGGCAACCCACTTCAGTGCTCTTGCCTGGAAAATCCCATGGACGGAGGAGCCTGGTGGGCTGTGGTCTATGGGGTCGCACAGAGTCAGACACGACTGACGTGACTTAGCAGTAGCAGTAGCAGTGTCTATATGGAAAAGAAAAGATCATGAGGGGCAAAAGAAAAGCAGGGAGAAGAGTTAGGAGACTACCGTAAATCATCCAGGTGAGAGGGATAGAGGATTACTATGAAGCCATTAAAAAAACAGAAAAAATACAACATGTATCTAATACACAAGCTATTTATATACTTTTTTTAGATAGACTTCTCACATACACTTGCAAAAAAAAATGTTTAGAAATAATATATTGGTATTAGAAATGATAATTTGTCCAAGAAAACAGCTATCATTTAGCACACTATGTCAGCCAAACACTAAGTATATGTTTCTAAACATAAAAACTAAGTGATCTATAAAATGGACTTTCTGCAAAAGAAATGTGGAAACTACCCAGCCAATCATTAGCACCTCAAGACACAAACTTTTTTTAAAAAGACATTATTGAGGTGGATAAACCTAGAACCTATTATAGGAAGTGAGTCATAAAGAGAAAGATAAGTATGGTATTCTAACACACATATATGGAATCCAGAACAATGCTACTGAAGAATTTATTTACAGGGCAGCAATGAAAAACAGACAGAGAATAGACTTCTGGACTTAGGAAGAGAGGAGGAGATGTATGGAAAGAGTAACATGGAAACTTACATTACCATATGTAAGATAGAGAGCTGACAGGAATTTGCTGTATGGCTCAGGAAACTCAAACAGGGGCTCTGTATCAACCTAGAGGGGTGGGATGGGGGAAGATGGGAGGGAGGTTCAAAACGAAGGGGATATATGTGTACCTATTGCTGATTCATGTTAAGGTTGATAGAAAACAACAAAATTCTGTAAAGCAATTGTCCTTCAATAAAAAAATGAATTTAATTTTTAAAAAAAAGACTTTTTTTATATTAGGAAAAATAACTGTTTTCTAAAAGAAAGGAAACCAAACTTACAGCAATTTTTAAAATTATTTAGGCGAATGTCATTTTATTTTATCAATAAATTTCTATTTTTAGTAATTTAATCTAAGAGGTTTTTCATTCAATTGTTCTACTAAAGTGGAGATACTCCAAAAATCAACTTCATCACAAAATAATGTCAGACACCTGATTAAGTTATTTATATTACCTTTAAAAGTATCTTTTACAGCTTAAGTGTGTTTCCTTATAGTATCAGGTAAACATCTAACTCTGCCCTAGAAATATTTAATTAGGTAGCATAATTAAATGCCTAGCAACTTCAGTTCTGAGACAAGTGTCATCCTAGGAACTCTTCCCAGCAATCACATAAAGTAGGTAACATCCCCACAACCATCAGATGAAAAAAATGACTAGCAGCAGTTAATAAGAGTATAGCTACTAAATTGCTCAGTTAAAACTCAAATCCAGGGGCCTTCCCTAGCAGTCCAGTGGTTAAGAATCTGCCACACAAGGCAGGGGACATGGGTTGGATCCCTAGCTGGGGCACTAAGATCCCACATGCTGCGGAGCTACTAAGTCAGTGAGCCCATGAGTCTCAACTACTGAGCCTGAATTCTGGACCCTGCACACTTCAGCTAAGACCCAAGGAAGACCAACAAATAAATAAAACTATTAAGAAAAAAAAAACCAAAACTCAAATTCAAGTCTGTTTAGCTCAGTCACATCCCTTTTCAATCAAATCATGTATCCCATCCCCACCCCCAAAGTTGCAACAATTACTGCTGCAGTTAAGAGCAAGGATTAACAATTTTTAAATAAAAGTATCATAAGATTAAAGGACTACAATCTTTGCACTACATACTCCATATTTTGACTTTGTGCCTAGAACAAATGCTGACAAGAAAAATGCAGGATCATCAAACATGAGTATATTATACTAAGAAAATGGTTGATTTTACTTCAAGAAAATTTCCAGATGTTAATCTCTAAATTCAGGCTACCAGCAGAATTAATGGCAAGTACTCAATGGCTTCCATAAGCAATTTGATGCCTTGCATTATGATCCCATAACCTTCCTCTTCTCCAACTTGTTACAAGAGTTTCCCTTCCCCACCACACCAGCACACTAATCTTTAAAAATGAAATAAAATTAAAAAAAAAAAACCCAAGCAAGCTCCATAAGTGAACTTTGAGAGGGCCTGGGACTTTACCATGAGTTTCTCACATTTCTAAAATGCTTAGTACAGATCAAGCTCTTACTTAATGGACTGAATATGTTAAAAATAAGAAAAATGTTCTAAAAGTAGGCAGGATAACAACTAAAATGTAAAATAGAGGCTCTAAGCCAACAACAATTATATATAATCTAAGAGACTTAATGCTTTTAGGAACATGAAGGATTCACTTGTGAACAATCTATCTTACCTAGAACAGAAGTCAACAAACTTTCTGTTTAAGGCCAGACAGTGAATACTTTAGGGTTCTGTAGGTCAGAAACTCTCTGTAGCAACTATTAAACTCTGCTACTGCGGTAAGAAAGCAACCACAGACAATATGCACACTAACAAGCAAGGCTAGGTTCCAATAAAACTTTATTCATGGAAAGTGCAAATTTGAATTTTGTAAATTTCATGTGTCATGAGATATTATCACCTGAGATATTATCTTTAGGCATTAAAAAGTGTAAAAATCATTCTTAGTTCGCAGGCCCTGAAAACCAAGTGAGGTGGCACGCAATAACTTGCCAACCCCTGTTTATTACTTACTTTCACTGAGAACAAACCAAGGGGCAAGTGAGTTTACTTTTGAATTAAACCTAAATGTGAAGAGCAGCAGCAGAAAGGGTTCCTAAGTGGGCTACTGAGAGTAGTCACACACTTCTTTCCCAAAAGTATCTTCAAAAATAAGCGTTACTTTAAAAAATGAAACTGGACCAAATGACATGAAAGCCACATCAAGACCATGTGTTTTGGAAAAACCATTTCAGGCCAGTAAGATCAGGTACATGCTAAAACAGAAATAAAGTTCAATATATGCATGCATTTTTCTTCCCCCTATAAAAAATGTTAGCCACTGTTATTGATTAATGATGGTCATTATTAATGTATCACTTAGACCCACATGTTCGGCCAATGGTGACAGTGTCTGAAGAGGATGTGATGATAATACATAAATTACGTGTTACCTAGAATTACTTTTTAACTCTGTAGAAACAATTTCTAGTGCTATTAACATAGACAGAATGATTTTTCATTTACTTTTCCCCCAATAGTGTGTGTTTATTTCTCATTATAAGTTAATAAATATCTTTATACAGAGGAATGTTAAGAATATTACTGTCTTAATAATTCCAACTCTCTATGTCATTTAGTTTAATTTTTCAACAGTTATGCACCTGGTACTTTCAGAAAATGTTCAGTGAACATTTTTGGAAACATTAGGAGGTGGGGGTTAGGGAACCAATCTCCACATGATGGAAAATATGAATATTGTTATCTCTATACCTCAGAAACATAGGAATTGATAAATGACTCATCCAAGGATGAGACAGATTCAAATACTAGTCTTTTTTAATTCCACATATTGTGACCTCTAATCTGACAGAAACTTTTCCTCACATTTTATTCAAAAATCTGTAAAATAAAAATATAGGCACTATACTTACTGGCGGAAAAAAGTTTTTAAGTTGATGCATGTGATTCAAACCCGTGTTCTTCAAAGTCAACTGTATTATGTATATTCACACCGAATTTGTTTCCTAAAGCATTTTTAAACAATGTACCACGGAGATAAAAATGAATGTAGACATAATACCAAATTCTGTAAAAGCATACAGAACAAATAAATTCCTTATGGTGAACTGACTTTGATACGAATACTGTAACTTTTGTTTTTTATATATTGTTTGATATATTTTTGCTAATTCTTTTACATTTTGACTCTTTTAATTAATTGCCTCATATATTGAATATTTACTGGAAGGACTGATGCTGAAGCTGAAGCTCCAATACTTTGGCAAGAACCAAGCCATCGGAGGGGACCCTGATTCGGAGAAAGATTGAGAGCAAGAGGAGAAGGGGGCGACAGAGAATAAGATGGTGAGATGGCATCACTGACTTAATGGGCATGACTTTGAGCAAACCCAGGGGGGTAAGAAAAGGACAGGGAAGCCTTCACTATGAACTGTGCTGCGGTTCATGGGATCACAGAGTCAGGCACAACTTGGCAACTGAACAACAACATATACTGAATACAAAGTTGGATATTGTCCTTTTCTAACCCAGTTTGACAGTCTTTTTTAAAAACATTTTATTTCATTTATAGCTGTTACAAATTGTATGTTGGTCTTATTCCTCATCTTATTTTTGCCTGCAAATTCTAACATCTGGTTTATTTCAGCATTTTTTTCCTCTTGATCGTGGGTGATTTTTTTTCCTTAATTTTTCACATGTCTAGTAACTATTGATTGTATATTATATATCTGATATTGTGTATTGGATATATTGTGGAAACTCTGGTTTCTGGAGTCTTCTTTTAAACATTCTTTAAGGCAGTTAAATCATCTTAATTTTATAGAGCTTGGTTTCACACATTATTAGAAGCAACCTATCTCAGATTTTACCCTTAGACTTAGGGTGAATTACCTTAATCCTGGGAAACATCTTTAATCCTCAAATGT
Source organism: Neotragus pygmaeus (assembly GCA_006410875.1). Lineage (NCBI taxonomy): Eukaryota > Metazoa > Chordata > Mammalia > Artiodactyla > Bovidae > Neotragus > Neotragus pygmaeus. The sequence continues at coordinate 464,456 of SJYV01047735.1, read as the reverse complement.
GACTGTTCTCTGGTTTCAAATGAAAAGCATGAAGTGTTAACCAAGACCCCCTAATTTGGTAGGATTCAAACTCCAAACTCTTCTTCACAGTGAGGGTGGAAGCTGAAATCTCTGCCCATACATCTCAGGGTTCCGTGTACTGCTTTAAAATGAGTTCCTTGGAATCACCTCCGATCCACACACACACAAGTTTACACACAGATTCTGAAGCTCCCCTCTGGGACTCCCTTCACTCTGTATCTACCTGTCCCCTACCCTCAATTTCCAGCCATCCTGGCAACCCTGAGCTCCATCGTCTGATACTACACGAGTTCTAGATCTCACCAGAAACACTGGTCATAGTTCTCACTAGGGAAGCCTTAGAAATATGGATGTCAGCAAGTGAGCGTGTCCCTTCTTTCATGGGTCACATCTCAAAATTCTGTCTTCTTTTGACCATTCTCTGGTACCTTCAAACAGCTATTTTTATATTTTCTCCCAAAGTTTCTAATTTTTTTTCTTCTAGTTTTATTGAGATATAACTGATACATACTGTGTAAGATACATAGTATGATTTCATTTACATACATCATGAAAGGATTATTACAGTATATTTAGCAAACATCCATCACCTCATATATAGAGACAAAATTAATAGAAAAAAATTCATTTGGGTGACGAGAACTTAGGATTTACTCTCTTAACAACTTCCACATATAACATACAGCAGAGTTAATCATGTTGTACATTACATCCCCAGCACTTATTTATAACTGGAAGTCTGTACCTTTTAACTGCCTTCATCCAATTTCCCCCTTTAAAATTGTTTTTTTAACCAAAAAGATCTCCAATCTTGCTTGCAGAACCATTTAAACTGGTCCTCCCAAAGGTTCTAACCTGGAACTTTAAAAAAAACACAGACTACCTGGCTCCACCCCCATGGTTTTCTATCAGTTGGGCTGGAAAGGACGCTGCACTGCATCACTTTTTAAGTGCCGTGTATGTTGCCAATGCTGCTACTCCCAGAGCAAAGGGCTACAGAGACAAACTATGATTCGACTCTATGTGTAACAATAACCCAAGCTAAAAAAAAAAACAAAAAACACACATAAACCTGACTCCACAGAGTAACCCTAGCATCAGTTCCTTAAGAACCATCTTTTCATTAAGACAGCACATATTCTGACTTAATCTTTAGCCAACTTTTGCCCCCCACCATGCACAGCACATGGCACTCTCCCAAGCAGAAGGACCTCTTGCTGCCTCCGACAGCCTTACCATAATATTAGGTCACCTAATTATCAGGTTTTCGTACATTTAGGAAGAAGAGAATATTATATAAAAGAATAAGCTAGGAAGCATTTACTTTTAATATATTTCTCTGGCACTTCAATACAAAGAACTTCAAGGAACTCTAAATTGCTGTTCTATTGTGAGTCCAAAAATATACCAATAAGTGACTCAAAACCTAGAGCTATGTACAAATGCCCAATTGGTATATTATGTTCTTTGTCTTCTCAATTTGCCAAATTGTGAGGTTAAGATATTTTCTGTCCCACAAGAAATCTTTTCCATAATTCTTTCATTTACTCAATAGTTCTAGCATACAGCAATACCAATAGCATAAATGCAATGAATGGAGAGATTTCATATATTCAACAAATTTGTTATACAACTGCTGTATGCCAAGAAGAATAACAGATTCTGAGGATACAGCGGTGATATAAAACAGACATGGTCCTTGCATTCTTGACAGAGACACAGGCAACAACTGAATAAACAATTACAAAGAGCGTGTGGTTAAGTGACAAGCAGGAGAAGGCAGTGGAAATGGCACTAGGACAGGCGAAGGCCCTGCGTGGAGAGCAGCCACACGCCTCTGTGGCGGCCTTCAAGAGAGTCTGCAAGCTGAGACCTAAAGACGCAAAGGAGCCAGCACATAAGGAGCAGAGCAGGGACGTCCAGACATCAGAAACAACGTGCACAACTCCAGAATCGTTAGCACTATCCTTTAAGACCACAGTAGGTTTGATAGTAGTGGGAAAGTGATTACAATGAGATGAGGTTGAAAGTAGCCAGACCATGTAGAGCTTTCCAGCCCTTAAAAAAAAAGGCATTTCTTATTCTAAATGCCACTGGAAATCCATGAAGAGTTATAAAGCAGGTGAATAACAAGATCCTATTTGAGTTTTTCAAAACTGACCTTGGCTATAATGAAAAAAACAACGGGTAAAAGAAAAAAGGTAAACCAGTAAAGCAATGTCCAGTGACAGATGGTGGCTTAGGCTAGGCTACCAGCACTGGGCACAAACAGTAGCTAGATTAGAGAAATACTTTGGAGACAGAAAAAAGAGGCTCTACTGATGGACTGACTGCAGTAGATGAGAGGAATGAAAGATGACTCCTAACAAACAGGATGAAAAGACAATCCTTAGAAAGGAAGAAAATATTTACAAACAAAGCCAAATGACAAGGGATTAATCTCCAAAATACACAAACAGGTCATGTAGCTCAGTTAAAACAAAACAAAACAAAACAGGGCTTCCTTGGTGGCTCAGTGGTAAAGAACCTACCTGTAAATGCAAGAGACATGTGTCCGATCCCTAGTCCAGGAATATCTCCTTCCTATGCCATGAAGCAACTAAGCCCATGTGTTACAACTACTGAGCCTGTTCTCAAGAGCCTGAGAGCCACAGCTCTTGAAGCCTTCGTGCCCTAGAGCCCACGTGCCACCAAGAGAAACCACAGCCATGAGAAATCCACACACAGCAACAAACACCCAGCACAGGCAAAAATAAGCAAAAAGTTTTTTAAATTTAAAATTATATATATAACCAATCAAAAAATGAGCAAAAGACCTAAATAGACATTTCTCCAAAGAAGACATACAGATGGCCAAGAGGTGAATGGAAAGATGCTTGACATCACTAATTATTAGAGAAATGGAAATCAGAACTACAAGAAGGTATTCACCTCACACCAGTCAGAATGGCCATCATCAAAAAGTCTACCAACACTGAAGAGGGTGTGGAGAAAAGGGAACCGTGCTGCACCGTTGCTGGGAATGTAAACTGACTCAGGCACTATGGAGAACAGTATAGCGGTTCCTTTAAAAACTGAAAAACAAAACCAACACGATTCCAACAATCCCTCTCCTGGGCATATACCCTGAAAAAAATGTTTTAAAAAGACGCATGTACCCCAATGTTCACTGTAGCATTATTTACACTAGTCAGGACATGCAAACAACCCAAATGGCCAATGACAGATTAATGGAGAAAGAAGATGTGTTACATGTATACAGTGGAATATGACTCAACCACCGAAAGGAATGCAATAGTCATTTGTAGAGATGTAGATGAACCTAGAGTCTGTCATACAGAGTGAAGTCAGAAAATCAATACTGTACATTAACACATAAATGTGTAATCTTCAAAAAAGGTACAGATGAACCTACTTCCAAGGCAGGAATAGAGCTGCAGACATAAGAAAAGGGAAGTGTGAACACAGGGATGAAAGGGGAGAGTGAGACGAGCTGGGAGGTTAGGACTGACATATAGACAGCACCATGTGTGAAACAGATGCTGCTGTTTAGTTGCTAAGCCGTGTCTCTTTGTGACCCCCATGGACTGTAGCTCACCATGCTCCTCTGTCCAAGGCATTTCCCAGGCAAGAATACTGGACTGGGTTGCTATTTTCTTCTCCAGGGAATCTTTCCAAACTGGGGATTGAACTCACGTCTCCTACATTGGCAAGCAGATTCTTTACCACTAAGTCACCAGGTAAACCCATAAAATAGCAAGCTAGTGGGAATCTGCTATAAAGCACAAGAAGCTTGGCTTGGTGCTAGCTCTGTGATGACCTAGAAGGATGAGATGAGGAGTTTGAGGGAAGTTGGGGGAGAGGGGATATATTTATACATATAGCTGATTCACTTCACTGTACAAGAGACACTAACACAACATTGTAAAGCAATTATATTCCAATTAAAAAAGACACACGTACCCCACCATTTGCTGCAGCACTATTTACAATAGCCAAGACATGGAAACAACCAAAATGTCCATCGACAGATGAATGGATAAAGTTGTGATACATTTATACAGCAGAATATTACTCAGCCATAAAAACAAAAAAAGCTGGGAAATTTGTAGAGAAGAGGATGGACCTAGGAGTCTATCACACAAAGTGAAGCAAGTCAGGAAGAAAAAAACAAATGCTGTATTTTAACGCACATATGTGGCACCTAAAAAAATAGTACAGATGAACCTACTACAGAGCAGGAATAGAGACACAGATATAGATAATGAACATGTGGACACAGGGGGTTGGGGTGGGATGGAAAAAAAAAAACAAACGACTCCTAGGCATCTGGATTGAGCAATTAGGCTGTGATACTTCCTGAGCTTGGAGTATGTGAGAAAAAATAGCCGTTAGTCACACACGGCTATTTAAATTTTTATTAAAATTTAGCTCAGTCACATTACCACATTTCAAGTGCTCAAGAGTCACATGTAGCTAGTGGCTACCATATCAACCTCACAGATATAGAACATTTCCATTATCACAGAAAGTTCTACTGGACATTGCTATTCCAAAGGCAAGTTCAAAAACAAAAACGCACCAAATACTAAAGTGACCCAGTAAGACTAATGGTAAAAAGTATCTCTTTCATTGGTGAACATGGAGGTCTAATAATGAGTTCAGCAAAAGGAGGTTCACTGATAATAAAAGCCAAACACAAACTGAAATAGGCGATGAAAAATGAAGACCATATCCATAGGATATGTCTTTCAGAGTGTGAAAGCGAGCAGAGCAATTCAAGAGGCATTACCTGCAAAGAAAAGTCATCCAATTCCAGAATATTCACCTATTCAACCAATATTTATCAGCATCTAGAACTTCCACGTACTGTTCTGAGTACCAGACAAACAGAACAAGACTGTGAAAGGAGAAAAGAAACAAGTAAACACAGGTTACTTCAGGATATGATTAAGTGTAACAAACCAAGTAAAACAAGATGGTAAAGTGAAAATAGGTAAACAGGGAAGAACTCAATCTAACGGGAGCCATAAATGACAGGAAGGAACCACCTCTGCAAAGATGGAATATACTTATGTGCTATTGGGAAAGACCCAAAGTGAGGTGAAAAGATTTAAAAGTCATTCACTCAACACACACTCACTAATCAACTAGTGTACACTATGATTCTAGGCATTGGGAAGAAAGCAAAAAGTGAGGAAATAGACAATGATCCCTGTCTTTCTAGAGCTTATGTTCTAGGAGGTGAAAACACAAGAGGAGAAAAAAAAAATGGTAAACCATCTATTATGTTAGACAGTGTTGAAGGCTAAAGAAAAACAAGCAAGCAAGGAGACAGAAGTTGGGGAAGAAGTGGGCTTGCGGGGCCTGCGCCTCCACTCTGGCCCCTGAGCCAGGCCACCCTCACCAAAGTCTCCGCCACCCGTGTCACCAGCATGACTGCTGTGGTTATTTTCCTGGTCATCTCCTTTCTTAAATCTTTTCAGTTTTATTTCTTTGATAAGTGATAGGAGGAAAGAAGTAGGTGATAAAGAGAATAGTCTAAAAACACAGGAGAGAGTGTGCTTTTACAGAATGAGACCACAAGCCCCCAGAGGTTTTTGAACAGAAAAGTTCTATGATCATTGCTTTAAAAGGATTATTCTGGTCACTGTGTAGAAATTGCATTTAAAGGGAACAAATTTAAGCAGGAAGACCAGGTAGAAGACCTCTGCAGTAACCCTAGGATGGCATGGCTACGAAACAGCATAGTAAGAAATGGCTGAATTTTGCACCTATGTTAGAAGGAGACTAGACAATTTTCAGACAGGGTACAGTGACAGAAAGACAGTCAACAACGGCAAGGTTTTTGGTGTAACTAAAAAGACAGGTGCATTTAGGACATACTAAGACAAGCAGCTTCAGGAGAAATCGGGAGCTCAGTTTCAGATATATTACATTTGAGATGCTTCTTAAGACATCCAAAATGTTGGGGGAAACGTTGGCTATCAAGACTCAGGCTAAGGATATAAATCTGGAAGGCAAACAGGTTAAATACTATGTTTAAAGCTATAAGACTCGAGTGCATTTCAACAATGAAAAAGGAAAGATCCAAGTGCTAAAGTTTCAGCCATCAAAATATACAGGTGAGACATAACAGAAAAAGCAAAGAAGAGTAAGGAGAAACCACCAGTAAGGCAGGGAAAAAACCTGCTAGCAGATGTGGTGGCCTGGAAGCCAAGCGAAACATGTTTCAAACAACTGTGCCAAGTGCTACTGAGAGGTTAAGTGAGAGGAAGATTAGAGATTTATAATGTGGTGGTCATTAGTAGAAGTTGAAAAGGGGTGAGAGTGTATCCAAGCAATTGTTTCAAGGTGTCTTATTCAAAAGAGAAGCAGACAGGGTGCATGAAAAGAGCAAACAAGATTTTTTTAAAACGGGGACAAAAATCATGCAAACTCACAGAAGGAAAACCCAAGGATGCAAGAGAAGGCAGAAAGACAAAGTTATATTCTTGAGAGCAAGAGGGCACGGGAGCTGGCTGTCCTTATCTCTGAACACTCCAATTTGTCATAATGACACAGAAGGTGAATGGCACAGTCATAGATGTGAGAGCATACAGCAAATCTTCCAATTATTCGACATGCTTTGTGAAACAGAAGGCAAGGGAGATATATGGGGCAGGAAGTACTGGGAGGTTTGAGAAGAGAGGGAAAAGACACAGTCATAAAGAGAGATGAACTAAGAGACCAAGGACCACTGGGCATGAAGTCAGGGAGGGACAAGGTTGTTGAGAGTTGAGCAGAAGTGAGGGTGAAGGATACTGAAAAGCTTTGACAGAGTAAAGTTATCGTGTCACTGAAGAGCTATTGGAATTAGGGTGGCTGAATCAGACAGAAAAATAAGGTTATTGGAGGAGAGGAAATCAAGAAACTAAGAAATCAGAATATTGGAGGCATCCTCTATATCAATGTTACTCAAAGTACCAGACCACAACACCTATGGAGCTTGTGCCAGATTATACAAGCCAACATACAGCTTCTTTCATCCAAAAAATTTCAGTACCAAAAAAAGTCAGTTGAGCTAAACACTGAACTTAGGGACATAGTTGAATTACTTTCTGGCACAAACTACTTACTGCAATTTATACTGTAACAGTTCTCAGAGCATGGGACATTTTGAGTAGCACTTGTCTACATAAATATTGGTACCACCAAGAATTATAACAAAAGTAAAGATGACAGTGAGCCAGGAGACAAGTGTTCAAGGAAGTAGGGGAATGAACCAGGAAAGCTGGTAATGGACCAAGATAACAAGGGTAGTTCAGTTCAGTCTGAGTTCACTCAGACTCACGTCCATTCTTTATGTTAGATTTAACCAAATGGATTGCTAATGTGTGACCATTTCCTCACCTCTAAAAATGACAGTATTCTATTGTTCAACCTAATATTCTGGATAATTTTTTACAACAAATATTTTATGCCAGTTCATAGTTTATTTTCAAATTTCCTTTATAGCTTCTTTTGGGTAAGATGTATTAAATATGATGTAATCAAATTTATTAATACTGTTATGTAAGATTTTGTAGTTCATGGGTTTTGTTGTAAGAGAGTTTTGCCTACATTTTCCCTACTGATCAGTAATAATGCAACTCTGTTTTCATATAGCATACTAGGTAATGTTTCTTAGCTTTTGTTCTTCCAGATATATTGGGTTGGCCAAAATATTTGTTCCAGTTTTTCTGTCACATCTTATAGAAAAACCTGAATGAACTGTTTGTTCAACCCAGTGTTTTAAAATTAACTTGTAAAGTCGGGTAGTAGGTGGTAATAATTTGATGGCATGAGAGTCAAAGTTGAAAGTTTTGGAAAAGAATGGTCAAGAAGTCACAACGAGGAACAAAGAGGACACTTCCTCCACCTTCTGGTTCACCAATAAAAGGCAGGAAGAGGAAACATTTACCACTGGAGAGAGCTGCAAGGTCAGTAGCATTACTGGGAGAGGCTAGGTTATAGCTGGAGCAAGAAAAAGTAAACACTCCCAGAAAAGACTGACAATAAAAAGGATGTGCTAAAGACTATGAGTTCTAGAGGGACGGCGAATGGATTTCAAGAGATGATAAAATGTGGGAAATGGAGAGCCAAAACAGCAATGGGATCCAAATCTGGGAAGATAAGAGTAATACACACAGAACAGAGGCATAACTAAAGGAACTCAGTCCTACAAAAGTCATATGTCAGGACTGGCCTCTGACTAGGACATGATGCTTCATTATAAAGATGGACCCTCCATGCAGACCGGTAACAGAAGGTGAAGAACTCCTGCTTGCTTAGTTTCTCATGCGGCAACGGGAGTTAGTTTGAGGAGCAAAGAAAAGTTTAACAGTCGTCCTATTTTCACACTTTGAAGAGAAATGTAATATGATCTGGTGTATAATGGCAATAAGGAGAAGCCTAAGGCCCTTCAGCATACAGTCAGGGCATTCTTCAAGCATGATTCAAGAATGTTAAGTATTCTTACAAAAGAAAATACCTATTTTCAGTATTTTAATTATCATTACTCTGCATTATGAATGACTCACAGATTTCTCATCTCTTAATCTAGCCTCTTTTCATTCTGTGGGGAATAGACTGGCTGGCACTCTGATTCAGGACCTATGAAAAAATGATAGCAGAATTAAGGCAGAAAATAGTGAGCTAGAGGACAACTATCATATAGAACATGAATTTTACCTTGTAAATGGATCACAGAGGACATTTACAAGTAAAAGTCAGAACAATATAAACCTCATTTCATATCATGTGGCTTTTCCAATCAAATGAACTTTAAATGAAACAACTTTAAAATAAAGTGAAGTACCAGAAAGACTAAATTTATGAATGAATCTAGAGAGTGGTATATCAGCTTACTATGTTCCCTATGTAACATTCATTGTCTACTTTCCCTTGTGGCTCAGCTGGTAAAGAATCCACCTGCAATGCAGGAAATCTGGGTTCAATTCCTGGGTTGGGAAGATCCCCTGGAGAAGGGAAAGGCTACCCACCCAGTATTCTGGCCTGGAGAATTCCATGAACTGCATAGTCCATGGGGTCGCAAAGAGTAGGACAGGACTCAGCGACTTCCACTTTGTATCTAAATGAACTGTTGAATATAATGTTTGACATTGCTACATTCTTTCAGTGGCTCAGGAAAGATTCTAAGTCTCTACCTCAGCACTTCCACACAAGAGAAAGGATACCACTTAGAAACACCCCGAGCTAACGGGATTGAGAAATATTTCCAAGAAACCCATGTTCCTCCAGTATACGTGTGTCATTCATCTAATACACGGATAACTCCAAAGACACACTCACTCTCTACACCCTTATCTGCAAACCACTGAATTATACTTTGGGGTTAGGGGGAGGCTTTTACAAAAGCCACCCCTCCCTGAAGCAAATTAGAATCATTAAGATCATCTTCAAATTGCATTTAAGAAAGTTTGCAGTAAATCTAACTTTTACATTTCTATACAGATAATAGTATATATAAACACATACAAGTATTTCAGTCATCATAAACCTGTTCAGATAAACTTAGCAGCCACCCTGTAGCACATGCACATCTTTTACTTCCAAGCCAGATCAGCTGCCAGCATGAAAGAACATTTACCACAGCTATCACCTGTGTGCCATGTGGACTGATGAACTTCAAATTAAACAGGTTAAAAATATCTCCCCAACCCCTGGATTTTTTTAACTAACACACCTGTTAAATCAGTTAAAAGGAAAATCAGTCCAGCAACATAAGAGTTATGAAATTACAAGTAAAGCAATGGGAATATTAATGAAGAAATAGATGGAAGTAAATAGGGGAGCAAATTGGCATTGCTATGAAGCAGCTTCACCTTAACACCATCCATCCACTTATCACACTTTTCAAACTATCTGGGGGTTGGGGGGGCTTTTCAACAAGTTCAAAAGAAATCAGAGGCCAGCATTTTCTGTGGCTCTGTAAAGTTATATGGGGATTGTGCAACAGGCCAAGGGGTGAGCACCTTGGGACAAACATGTTCTGAAAAGTCCACTGCTCAGTTTGGCTTGCATTCTATACCATATCATATAAACACAATTGCAGTCAGTAGCACTATTTCCAGATGATACTTTTTAAAACCAATGCTGGCTTGCGGTTTGTATTTTCAGTACAGACATAGTAGGCCACTTAAACATGCAAAAACTAAATATACAACTTTTCAAACTCTGGAAATGAAGAAACTCGCCCGATCAGCGAAAGACTTTACCAATATCTATTTGACTGCCTGCCTAAATTTATTCTGACCAGGGGATGGAATGGATTGGGAGAGTGGGACTGCACTGCTGCTGGTGCTAGGTCGCTTCAGCCGTGTCCAACTCTGTGCGACCCCACAGACGGCAGCCCACCAGGCTCCCCCGTCCCTGGGATTCTCCAGGCAAGAATACTGGAGGGAGTTGCCATTTCCTTCTCCAATGCATGAAAGTGAAAAGTGAAAGTGAAGTCGCTCAGTCGTGTCCGACTCTTCACGACCCCATGGACTGCAGCCCACCAGGCTCCTCCGTCCATGGGATTTTCCAGGCAAGAGTACTGGAGTGGGATGCCACTGCCTTCTCCTACCATGTATAAAATAGATACTACTACTATGTATAGAAGGGATAACTAATGAGAACAGACTATACAGCACAGGGAGCTCTACTTAATGCTCTGTGGTGACCTAAATGGGAAGGAAATCCAAAAACAGAGGAGATGTATGTGTACGTATGGCTAATTCACTCCACGGTACAACAGAAACTAACACAACATTGTACAGCAACTATACTCATAAAAAATTTTAAAATATATTCTGACCAAATAGGAGTAAGCCATTACTTAAAAAAAAAAAAAACTCACATTCAGTTAATTTTTCATTATCTAAACTTTGCTTTTCAATTTTAAATCTAGTCTGATAGATTATCACAGAAATGCAGACTTTAGCTGAAAACCAGGATGTGATTTAAAGACATCAATAAAACTTCAGGTTGATATGATTGTGTTTGCACAGCCAGGATTTGGCCAGCATTTTAAGCACCTTCAATGTTAAGTCTTAAGACCTCTTTTAAGAAAACGCTTTAAAAACTATACTTAAGATGATCAAGTGATGAACAAGTTTGTTCTTTCTCCTCTTTTTCCTTGATCCAATCCATCTTAATTCTTAAGCTTTTTAAGTACAGGTTTCCCAGGTTTCACAGAGTTAATGATATGAACCTGCTTTAAGTTCCTAATCTGTTTATATAGTCAATTGATACAAGGCATTCCTGAAATACCAAATATGAACCTATGGTTTATCAAATCTTATTTACTAAGTTATGAAAGTAAAAATATTACTCACTCAGTCGTGTCAATATATAGAGAGACATAGATACAGAATTGTACTACCTTCAGTCACTTAATAGAATCATCAAAAAAAAAACAAAAAACAAAAAAACACTGTACTCTAAATGGTTTACTGCAGATGTCACAAACTGGCAGATCCTGCCAATAGGTGTATTTAATTTGTGTTAAAATGTCTTAAAACATGAATTGCACCTACCAACATGTGCAAATCATGTATGTGCTAGGTTGCTTCAGTAGTGTCCGACTCTGTGATCCTATGGACTTTAGCCAACCAGGCTCCTCTGTCCATGGGATTCTCCAGGCAAGAATAATGGAGTGGGTTGCCATTTTTTCCTTCAGGGAATCTTCCCAACTCAGGGATCAAACCCACAGCTTGTGCAGCTCCTGCATCGCAGGCAGATTCTTTACCGGGGAGCCACCAAGCCCCATTGGTGCAAATCATGAGATGCACATTAATCCAGATCTCCTGCTTCTCTTAGAAGAAAGAAAAAATTCAGATGATGTGGAAACCTAACCTGCTTTCCACACAATGGCTGCAGCTGAAGACTGGCTTAGATGGGACATATGTTCTCTCAATTCGTTGTAGCTCACAGGGGCCCCGTACCTGCTTGGAGATACTGAGTAGCTACTTCCACTGGGATGCAAGATCAATCCTATGTGGTTTCTGACAGAGATCTCAGTCATCTATATTGTTTGTCAAATTGTTGCATGAAAACAAGTGGCCAATTTCAAGAGATAAATTAGGTCCCTAACAGGCAGAATTATTTTTTTTAAAGACGTACACAGTTTTCAAGAGAACTTTCAAATCTACCCTCTTGTCATAAAAATCTTTGAAACTGGAGCACAAGCTATTTGACCTTGAAGCAGTAAATGATGAAAATAATAGTTATGGGCTTGGACATTACTTATTCCATACATGATCTTTTATGAAGGATAACAACCCATTCTGAAACATAAAACAGCTGAGGCATTCTTGCCTTATGTTTTTAAAAAGATATAACAATAACACATTTCTTAAATAGTCAAAAATCATTATCAATGTTTACACAAAATTATACTAAATTTCAGAGCAAAATGGAGCAGTAAGTGATACGGTCTTTTTCCCTCCCTACTCAATCAATTAACTTTTAAACTTCATTTCAACCACCTATTTATGGAAAACATACAAAGGTAAAAACATTTTTTCTAAGCTGAGCATTTTCCATAAAAATGACCATTTGACTTCTAAAAGCTATTTTTAAATGGGTTTTATTCCAGTTATTAATCAGAATCTGATTTGAAATAAGCATTTGCATAAAATAATGCTACTAACAGAGATAGCAAGAACTAACATAGGAGTGCAGAGAAAAAGTTTTTATTGAAGAATTTAAAGGTCAAAATACGGGAATAGTGCATCGAAGCACTATACAATTGTATACTCTACACAAATGCCTGTAGTCACTAGGCATTAAACTCTGGAGTTCACATAGGTTGATTCAACCAGCTTTGTTGATAACCAGTTCTTAACACAGACACAATATTCCTTGAAAATATAACCAAGTTGAAGACTTACTTCAGTTTTATTGTATAAGAAATTTTAGACAAATTGATAATTCACTTTTTGGTTAACTTTATCTGAGAATCTTCATTTCTAGAATTCATTAGTACGGCTCAATTTTAGGATCTAGGTGTAAGTGTGGTCGCTCAGTCATGTCTGACTCTTTTTGACCCTATGGGTTGTAGTGCACTAGGCTCCTCTGTCCATGGGATTCTCCAGGCGAGAGCACTGGAGTGGATAGCCATTCTCTTCTACAGGATATCTTTCCAACCCAAGGACTGAACCTGGGTCTCCTGCATCGCAGGTGGATTCTTTACCATCTGAGCCATCAGGGAAGCCCAGATACCAGGATGTTTAGACTAAGATTTTGGTTTATATTTAAGCAGAACTTCCTACAAAAAGTGACAGGATTTAACTCCTGATTTAACTTTGACCTTTCTCCTGCAAATAATGGCTGAGATGACATGTTCTAAAGCCAATCTTTTAACTAGCAATAATAATATGAACATCCTATTCTAGAATTCAAAAGTTTTCTTGACTGATGCTTTCTCATCAAAACTATTCATAAATATATTTCACACA
>SJYV01047735.1:424741-450851 GCA_006410875.1 Neotragus pygmaeus | reverse complement strand
AAAAAAAAAAATTGTCAAACACATTGAAATGTGTTTGTAGTGTGGCACTCTTCATTGATGAGAGAGTTTTTTTTTTTTTTAACTCTTATTTGCTGTCAAATTGAGTGTTTATGGAGAACGGTTGCTGGTTATATCACAAGTGTGTTCCAGAAATACACTGAATCAGAGAGGAAAGTGTGGACAGGGCCTGGAGAAGGTCACAGTGCCAGAAGCAAATGTCCATTTTTCCCTTTTGCACCACTCAGCAAAAAATAACTTTAAGCCTAGAAAAGTGGGAGAACATATAGATTGATTTTTTTAACCATTTGACAAAAAAAAAAAAAAAACAACCAATCTCCTTGAGTAAGGATACAGTCATTTCTGAGTTTTCTCCCAATAATGCTACCAAAAGAAATGACATTTCTGTTTTCATTGCAGGCTTAGTTTGTTGTTTGTTTAAAAGCCAAAAATATATATAAATGTTATCACTGATATAAATTCTCAAGGTTGTTGGGTATTCAAATTTATTTTATTGGATGATCTTAAATTTTAATTCTAAATCTTACAATAAAGTAGATTAGTTTCTTAAACAAGGCATAGATCTTTTAAATAGCATTTTGATTTAGCTTTGCAGAAATTTCATTTCTAGGAGAGGATATAAAATTACTGAAACAGAACACTGTTCCAGGTATATCCAGAAGGGACATAGCACTTGCATGGGTTTTTGTTTAAATATATTTTTCTTTGCACATTCTTTCAGGTGGACCATGATACTCTGAGTCACCACCATTCTCTAGACAAAAGTACCGGATATTTGTCACACCATTTCTCATGCAGTGACGGACATGCGTTTTACTCCATCTTCCTTTTGTTTATGCTAAAGCATTTTCTTCATAATCCATTTTCAAATCTGCCCATATTTTAAATTTACATTTATAGAATTTGAATGGGGGGGAGAAATAGAAACAAAGACTGTATTGTTTCTCTCATAAAAAGAGGAGAAAGAAATAGCCAATTCTCATAAAAATGAGAAAAGTTGATAAGTATGAAATAAACCCATCTCCTCTGGCATTTTCCAGTAATTTTTCTGTTAGCCGACTGTGTCGTTCCACACAAATGGACCTCTCTGAAATCATTTAGTTCTGTATTTGTAAAATCAATTAGAGAAAGAAAAACATGCTTTAATTTCTGTTGCTTCAAGGGATCATCCATTCAAAATATTTTTCCTTCCACTATAAACTGTATTAGAATCTAAGCTACAAGAAATCAGGATTGTAAGTGTCTCACACACATATTCCTCTTTCCTGTGAAAGTTCTCTTTGCATAGCATCACGATCCTGATTCTTTCAACCTTTGCTCATACAACTTAGTTTTCAGAACCCGTATTCTTACATTAGAATGAGGAACATTGTGCAGGTTCTAAAATTTTTAAAAAGTGGTTGTTGTAAACCAACTCATTTGGGGGTGGTTTGTTGAGAAAAGCTAACTAATATAGCTAAGATGATTCCGTATTTGTCTTATTTTTAATAATCACATCATATTGCAGGTTAGCCTGAGCTTGTCTTCTAAAATAAAAATGTCTAAATATTTTAAATTATGCCATCTGATTAGGAAAATAATTTGGGGGCATAAGCTCTCTAGATGTCTATTTATTTAAATTATATAATGTACTGCTGTCAATACATATATTGAATATCAATGAAGCTTGGTTTCTTTTTTAGGATAAAAAGTCAATATAGTATATGCAATCAATGAGGAAAATTTATTTCCTCATCCCAATAGATCTTCAGAGGCACCATTTGAGCTATATTGAGGGCCACTCTTCTAAAACTCTGAAATCTTTCACAGAATCTGCCTTAAAGCTTTGCTTTACCTATTCTGAATGTGTGCGATTTGTTTTTTAAAACTAAACTCAGCTTTATTACTCATAGTTGCTGATTGTTACAGAATCCTTTCGGGAATTATACATTGATCTTTTCTATTAACTGAGTTTAAATAAACTCCTTTTGGTCAAAACCACCATTCATGTGGTTTTTTCCTAGCAGATGTACCTGGAATGTATACTGATTTATAAGGTCTCTTGCATCACTGTTTTCTCTAGATACTAGATTCTTTTGTGTGTATGTATCCCATGTCTTTCTTTTCTTTATGTTTTAAGAAGCAGGTGCTAATGACATTTTCAACAAAGAGGATGAGGATGGCTTTTCAATGTCAAAGAATTCTAAGATACCTCACATGAGAGTAGCTGTGCTTTTAGTATCTGTTGATTAAGAATCTACATAATAATAAAAAGCTACTATAATATCAGTAATGTTTTGAAACAAATTTATGTTTCATTAACCACTGTGGAATCTATGTGAATGTGAATACTAATCACAGACATATGCAGAGGACTCATTTTTCAGTGGACAGATGATTCTTCCTGCCCTTCTGGGGTACTCAGGCCCTTGCTTAACTTGGTAATAAGAAAGGCCCTGTGGGAATGAAAATAGGAGATGCAAATCCCACTCTGTGGGTCACCAGTGCGGCAACCTGGACAGACCCTTCAACCTGTCTGAGTCCTGGCATCCTCTTAATAATGGCAGTAAAAACAGTGGTGGTGAGAGTCAGCCATCCAAAAGGTAACTTTCATTTACTCAGTTTATAAGCTGGATAAACAGCTGGAATTTGAACTCTGTACTGTCCAGTGCCGTAGCCATTCACTGTGGGTGGCTATTTAGATTTAAGTGAATTAAAGTTAGAGTAAAATTGAAGTTTAATTCTTCAGTCTCGTTAGCACATTACAAGCACTCCGTAGCCATGTGCAGCTACCACATTGCACAGCACGGATCAAGAGCCATCCCCAGGTCCACGGGGTAGTGCTGAACCAGACTGACAACTGCAAAGGCTGTACTTTTGCCACAGTTTGGATTTAATTCTCCCTTCCCCATCCATTCCTTTACTCATCCATCCATTTAGCAAATGTTTATCGAATACCTACTACATGCCAGCCACTGGGGAACTTTGGGAGTTTTCTGGGTGAACACTGGGGAGTTTTCTCATGGTGCTGTTGTCAAGGGCAAATGTGATAGACATAAAAGAGCTTTTTAGGCGATTAAGTTTTAGATGAAAGGTACTTTTAGGCTGTAGGTGCTATAATAGCAGGGCTCCACCTCACTGAGGGCAGGGTCTATGTTACTCTTCTTGGAACCCTCTCTTCTCATCCCCGCTCAGCAGGGTCTAGTACCCATCAGAAGTGAATGCAGAGCCTCCAGTCATAGGCCATATGTGTCCATTTTTGTCCATCACTTTCTGAGCCCTTTTCCTCAATCAGGGGCGTTCATCAGGTAGTGTGTTGTGGGCAACATGGGCCATAGCAGCCCAATCATGTGCATGATGTCAGCGCTCAGCCAATCAGATTCTCTGCTTGGGAATTTGAAACTAGAGCAAATGACGTGAAGAAGCAGGTTGAAATATTTTAGTGACTGCAGCAATAAAGTCCACTTTCTACTCAACTCAGCTTAACTGGGTCTCCAGTGGTGATTCTTAAAAGCAAACTTTTTTTGTGCACCCCACCCTGACACCCCCTCCTTCACGGGGCTGGTTCCACTGTTACCACTGGATCCCGCATGAAGTGAGTACCCATGACCTTCCTGGTCTTTGTCATCTTAACAAAGTCTTCTTTCACTAAGTTGCAAAACGCGGTCTCCATTGCATCTGTCTTCAGTCAAAGGCAAATATTCTCCTCCTTATGCCAGCTGGGGCGGCGAGGAGGGTGTCTTGATTCCTTCCTCGCACCGAGGAGCATAAGGGGAATGTGATATTTCTCAACAGATTGGTCACTGTCATCGCCTGGCGTTTGCGCTCCGGGTCCTGTGAGTGATTAAAGGTGGCCCTGTTGTGGGCATCTCCGTGGGTTTTTGTAGCACCTCACCTGCCAGAGCGCTCTGCCTCTCCCTAGGGTATGGAGCAACTCCAGCCACTCTGGCCTCCTCTCCAAGGACTGCCTCCAGTCTCAAGTTCTCATCCCTTTCATGTTCTCACCTGGCCCAGTTCTGGGTCATTTGCTTTGACATTTCTGCCTGGTGACCTGCCCTATATCTTACGATAACATCTAAACACTGTCCTGTCTTTGTGGTTCAGCTGAGCTTTCTGGCCTGACTTCCGGGTCCCCCCAGGAACAGCAGAGGAAACCAGGTCCAGTGGGGGCGGTGGCAGGTGTCCTCATCAGATGGGTCTGTAAGTAATGGTTCCCGCCTCCTTGGGCTTCAGCTTTTATTTTGAACCTATTGCTTCGGCCTCCACCGTGATATTGAGAACTATCCAATAGCCTTCATATATGTTCTTTTTCTAGAGATGGAACAGGGGAACTTACTTACAAAACAGAAAGAGACTAACAGACTTAGAGAATGAATTTATGGTTGCTGGGGGAAAGGATGGGAGAAAGGGATACTTAGGGAGTGGCTAACGGACAACCACCTATTGTGTAGCACAGGGAACTTTGCTCCACGTTATGTGGCAGCCCGGATGGGAGGGGAGTTTGGGGGAGAATGGATACATGTATATGTATGGCTGAGACCCTTTGCTGGCCACCTGAAACTCACAACATTTTCAATCGGCTATACCCAAGTACAAAATTAAAAGGTTTTTAAAAAATATGTTCTTTCTCTGCTTTAGCCAGCCACTCATTTTCTATTCCTTTTAGTTCAACACCTGCTCTGATCAGTGTTGCCACTGGAGTGCATCTTTGGCTGTTGTCTGTCTCCCTAGTTTGCACCTAGTCATGGTATCGCTGCTGTCTTTCACATGGCAAAGCAATGCATCCACCATGCAACACATTCAGACAAATCAGAACTCCGTAACACATAGTTATGCAAAAGTGCCACATAATTCCATGCCCCTCAGGTATCTGTGTTCATCAGCATTGCTAAATTTAACTTTCGAATAATAGATTCACGGGTTTGAAATATATTTCACCCTGCCCACCAGTCATCATCACCACAACCCTCACCTTAACTCTCTTTTTAAACATGTATTTATTTTTGGCCACACCAGGCAGTATGTGGGATCTTAGTTCCCTGACCAGGGGTCGAACCCGTGCCCCCTGCAGCAGGAGCACAGAGTCTTAACCACTGTACCACCAGGAAAGTCCCTTTTCTCTCTCATTAATCTCTGCTGAACCCTGCCAGTTTCTCTACACATATATAAACAGATACAAGTTGGTGTTATTTGTCGTCTATCTCCCATTTTACACAAAAGATATATCTTTTTGCACTTTCCTTTTGTCACTTAATAATCCATCTTGGAAATGTCACCACATCCACTACTCAGAGAACTGCCTCGACTGTTTTTAAAGGTACAGAAAGACACATACTGTAGGATATCACTTATATGTGGAATCTGAAAAGAGACAAGAAACTAGTGAATATAACAAAAAAGAGTCAGGTTCACAGATATAGAGAACTAGTGGTGACTAGAAGGGTGAGGGAAGAGGGGAGGGGCAACGCAGCGTTGGGGGAGTAAGAGGTTCAACTGTTACATATGAAATTAGCTACAAGAATGCGCTGTACAACACGGAGTGTAGTTAGCATTTTATAATTACTATAAGTGGAGTATAACCTTTAAAAATTTTGAATCACTCTGTTGTACACCTGTAAATTATATAATACTGTACAACTGTGCTTTGAAAATAAGCTGCATTTTAACTCTCCCCTTCCCAGTGATGGACATTCGATTGTGTCCAAGAGTCTGTCATTACAAAGAGCGCTGCAGAAATCATCTTACACGTGTCTTTCACGACAGCTGCAAACCTAAACGGTCGGGTACGTTCCTGGAAGCGGGGCTGCTGAGTCAAAGGGTAAATGCACCATGAGAGCAGTGCGTGCACGCATGCTCAGTCGCGTCTGACGCTTGCGACCCCAAGGACTATAGCCGGCAGACCGCCCCTGTCCATGGAGTTCTCCAGGCTAGAATACTGGAGTGGGTTGCCATTTCCTTCTTCAGGGCCTCTTCCCGACTCAGGGATTGAACCTGCATCTCCCGCATCTTCTGCATCGGCAGGCGGATTCTTTTATCACTGCCACCTAGGAAGCCTAAATATTGTTAGGTTTCCAAGAACTAACTGGCACTCCCACCGTTGGAACAGTGTCCAGTCTGTTCTCACCAGCAACGAGAATGCCTGTGACCTGGCAAATTCATTGATGGGTGGTCTGGGAGAGATGCCGTGCCCCACCCACGCCCTCTGGGAGGAATTCTCTAGACCTGCAGCAGCAACTCTGCCTCAGGGCTTTTTTCTGGCCTCAGGAAAGAGGCTTGACCTGTGTGCAAGCCTGGGAGGTGGACAGGGCAGAAATTCCTGAGAGTTCCTTCCGCAGGAGCAGTCATCAGCCAGTGACAGGGAGTTGATGAATAAACACCCCAGCTTCTCATTCTCAGGGCCTCCCTGATAGCTCAGTTGGTAAAGAATCCGCCTGCGATGCAGGAGACCCTGGTTCAATTCCTGGGTTAGACCCCGGTTCAATTCCTGGGTTAGGTAGATCCGCTGGAGAAGGGAGAGGCTGCAACTACTGAGCCCAAGCACCTAGAGCCGGTGCCCTGCAACAAGAGAAGCCACCAAAATGAAAAGCCACTGCAACCCAAAGGAGCCAGCCCGCACTTGCTGCAACTAGAGAAAGCCCTCTTGCAGCAACAAAGACCCAGGGCAGCTACAAATAAATAAAATTTTTTAAAAATCATTAGTGTGCATCTTTAACTCACTAGAATTTATCTTAGTGGATATACTTTTTTTGAAAAAAAATTATTTATCTGGTTGCACCAGGTGTCAGTTATAGTGCATGGGATCTTTAGTTAGGTTATTTAGCCACAGCATATGGGATTCAGTTCCCTGACCAGGGATTGAACACAACCAGCTCTCTGCCTCGGGAGTGCAGTCTTAGCCACTGGACCACCAGGGAAGTCCCTCTCCTAGTGGATATTCATCAACTTTTACCTTTTACCTTCATTGTGCTTTTCCTGCACCGCGACCTCTCCCAGAATCACCCTGACCCTGAAACTGCCCTCAGGTTATTCTGAGTGTGGTGCTGTGTTTCACTGACCCAACCTGTTTCCCCTGGGAGACTACGGTGAGTCTCTTGGCTTCCCTCTTAACTTGGCCTTTACCTGCCTTATTAGCAGAAGAGTTTCCTGCTGCAGCATCTTTCTATCTGCGATATCCTCCTATATCTTTTTTCCTTATTGAGCCCATAGTTTATCCTAGCTCAGAGTGTACATTTTCTTCCTTTCTCACAGCTCTTCATGGTTTCCCTTTTGTTCTGTTCAAAACGGCAGAGGAACTTGTGCGCCGTTTTCCTGTGGACTTCGACCCAATCTCTCAGGAGTGTGGTGAGTTTCTCATTGCAGCCTCAAAAAGTAATGAAAAAGACTGAGAGTGCCACAGACATTTTCATATATCTGTGGGGTCCTTCTGCAGCACAGCACGTTGCAGTGTACATTTTCCATTTGTTTTTGTCTTGATAGTTGCTCACTCTTAGGAAGAAAAATACAAAGATAGATAGATAGGTGGATATATAGATAGGTGGAGAGATAGTTATAAATATAGGTAGATGGATGGATAGAAACCTGATACATATAGATAGTTGGATAGATCGAAATAGATATAAATATAGATAGACATGATCTATATTCATCCACAGAATGCTAAATAAGTCACAAAATTCACATCTGCACATGAACTTGATGAAATTCTGTTGTCTTGGCCAAAGTAGATAAACTAGAAGAATTCAACCTTTTTTGATTTGTTGCTGTATTTCTGTTTGGCACCCCTCAGATTTGCTTCTAAAAATATTGCTCTTGCACTTCTGTCCTTTTTTATGATATTCTAGGCCAATTCTGGCCCCTAAATGCAGGTGAAGCATACTGCGTGATCTTTGACCTTCTTTTAATTAAGTAACAGCCACGGAGGGTCAGCCTGTTCTTGGAATGAAAGACTCATCATGTTCCATCAGCCTGGTTAACTGGTTACCATTGAATCAGAGACTCTGTTCAGTGAGAGAAAAGGAAACCAGCTATCATTCTTTCCTCCTAGGGGCCTTTTGGGCTCCTTCTGCCCACATATGTCACAAAGAAAAGGCATCACCTCTGTTTACTCATCTGCCTCTGTGTACTCCAAATTCTGATGCTTCTACCTGAGAAGCGAATATTCCTGCCTGCTGCCAATAAAACCAGGCAGGGGCCGCTTTCACGGATCCTGTTCATGGCCTTGCTGTCTTTTTTCTTGCCCGAGACCAGGGGAGGGCAATCAGGTGGTGAGACACTCATCTCCCCCACGAGTCCTTCCTTCTTCCTGCCTGTCTGCCGAGTCGTCTCTGTGGAAGCTTCCATCACAGATGGCTCCTCCGGGCACCCCCACCCTCCTCATCAGAATACTCCTCCCCTGGGTGTCACGAGCCGTGGGATTGTAAGACTCCATTATAATAAAGGTGACGATGAGAGATCTCTAGGAAGTCGAGCTCCAAAGTGAGGGAGGGAGACACATCAGAGGGAACGGGCTCCCGGGAGCCTGGTAATGAGATGGAGACGACTTTTTCTGCTTATGGGTGAAAAAGACCGGGAAGTCTCTGAAGACAAAGCACATAATGTGATCACAGGGGCCTCCTAATGGGGCCGATGTGATGTGCAGAATACGTCTTCTTTTCGCTGCCTGACTCTCAGGTTCCAGTGGAAAGGGCTTTACGTGGGTGTTTACTCAGTGGACCTCGCTCGGTCACACCACACTCCAGCCAAGATCTTTATTACACCAGAGTTACATGCAGGTATATGATTAATTGACCTAATAAACTTATGGGTAATTTTTTCTAAATTCTTTTTCTCAGAAGGATGAAAAAAATGTTTGATCATACGCACGTAGTAATGTTGTTCATTTCTTAAAGATTTGGTAACATGCTAGGCTGGATGCTCCTTTGCCCCTTTGCTTCTCCTAAAAGGTGGCCTTTTTTTCCCCTTTTCTTCTTTCTTTTAAATAGAAGTGTACAAATTGGTTCAGCCAGCATGGCCAGCTTCCTGTGTAAGGAGTGCCTGGTTTTGTCCAAGCTGGAATTTGGAGATGCAGGACCTCATTAGGAATGACCTGAGTCCCGCTGGTGATGAGGAAGGAAACTGGCCACACCTCTGCCCCGTGTGCTCTGGAGATAGCCGGGGATGCCAATGCTCACGTTTCTCTTGGACTGTGACCTGCGCCTGACTTACTGCCATGGCCTGACTGGGTTAATAGAGTCTTTCCTTTTTTTTTTTTTTCTGTTGATGTGCCTGTCACTGAGTGTGACGATCAGAAAGGCAATCAAGTGCACCTCCCTAGTAGCCCAGTGGCTAAGACCTCACACTCCCAATGCAGAGGGCCCAGGTTTGATCCCTGGTCAGGGAACTAGCTCCCACATTCCCCAACTAGGAGTTCACATGCCACAGCTGAAGATCCCATGTGGAGTGACTAAGACCTGGCACAGCCAAATAAATAAATGTTGGGGGAAAAAAAAAAAGGCACTCAAAGTCATGATTCTCCCAACAGCATGTAAATAATGGGGGACTTTCTAGAGCTATTCTTTCTCAGAGGGCTTTCTGGGTGTTTCCTGAAATTAGGAACTAGACGGATGGTCCACCAGACCTAAACATTTTTTGCTTAGGACTCATGATTTTGAGCGACTGAACTGAACTGAACTGAAGGATTTCCAAATCCTTAACTGGGCATAAAGAATACTAATGGGTCTGGGGTTTCTTTTTTGACAGAAGTTTTATCTTTTTGATGAAAACTTTCTAAAGTTCACTGTGGCAGTCATTGCCCAATTTTACTAAACAGACTAAAAGTGACTGAATTCTATCTTTTACATAGGGAACGTGTATGGTATGTGAATTGTACTTCAACAAGGCTGTTATTAAAACGTATTCATAAATTTCCTTGTTAACGATTAATCCTATTCTTCTAGGACCCTGTCCTTAATGAACCTAATGATATGCACCTCTCAAGACCAGTAGTCAGTAGTCACCTCTCAAGATCAGTAGTCACCTATGACTAAATGCAGGTGTCAAAAGAGATGAGCAGAGTCTGTGCAAAGATTTTTCCAGTGACAGACTCAGAAGCTCACGGAGTTCTTACAAAACACTGTTATGCAATTCATTCATTTCAAAAGAGGGAATCTGAGTTTTGCATTACTTAGGTCGTCTAATTTTTTTAATGTAAGGGTAATATACATGCTCTTCTAATCCCCACTGGCCCATCACCTGGTATTTCCTGACTCCCCGGCACGAACATCCCCAGTGGAAATGTGGGGTCTCTCACATCAGCATTTTCTCAGGGCCACTTCAGGTAGGGTCAGGACTCTGGAATGTTCTTAAATCCAGGGCTCTAGACTTCCTGTACCACTCCAGGACCCCTCTCTTCACTTCAGTGTTTACCTCCAGGAGTACACCCCTGCGTGCCTTTTATAGAAGCTGTTCCTCAGTCTAGGGGGCCCACGTTGTCCAAGTGCACAGAAAGTCTGGGAAGACATGTGCCCACCCACACGGGGCGTGGCCCTTAATCAGTGCCTTCGGGGTGCACACAGGAGTGTTGAAAAGCCAGCCTCCCTGTCTCAGGTGCGGGCAACTCTGAGGCATCACTCATGCTCTGGAGCCCCTCCGAGGGCCTCTGGGAGGGATCTCACCTTTGCTTCATTTCCTCCCCGTCCCTGCTTCCCCACAGGTCTCCCCTGGGAGCATGTCTTCTAGAAATCCCCCTCACACCCATCCTCCCCGCAGAGGCTGGGAGCCCGAGCTAAGACCACAGTCCGCATACCAGGCCCACAGTGCAATGGTGCTAAGCGTGCCTGGACACGCTGCAGATGCAACTGGGCTCTGAGCCTTAACTGTGGGAATCCAGCCTTCCCCTCTGTAACACTGGAGTGCGTGGGCAGGCAACGGGTCAGATGACAGAACCAAGAAGGAGGATGAGAAAGACACAGGCGTCCTGGAGCAGAGCCAGCGTTGTGGGCATGCCGTCTGTGCCATCACAAAGAGCTCTGCACTTAGAAGGACCCTGTACCTGGCTTCATGCTCTTGCACCATCACCTTGAAATTCTCAGCACTCTTTGGAGAAGGGTCTTGAACTTTCATTTTGTGCTGGGCCTCTCAAATTACCTGGGCTTCCCTGATGGCTACAGTAAAGAGGTCACCTGCCAGTGCAGGAGATGTGAGAGGCATGGGTTCAATCCCTGGGTCAAGAAGATCGCTAAGAGTAGGAGATGGCAACCCACTCCAGTATTCTTGCCTGGAGAATTCCATGGACAGAGAAGCCTGGCGGGCTACGGTCCAAGGGGTCACAGTCGGACACGAATGAGCAACTAGCAGTTTTATTTTCTTTTGCAAATTATGCAGCTAGTCCTAGTCCCTGTCTGACCATATCTGAGAGTACCCTGGGGGTTTTAGGTTTCACAAACCACAAATGCCTTTTGGGCATCTGACATTTGCAGTGTATAGAGCTATGAGTACACGGGCTCCCCGATGCAAACATCAGAAACCCATTTGAGCCAGTTTCAGCAGAAAATGCATTTGTTCAGGTATATCAACCCAGAGATTCTGAGAGGTCCAGAGGAACAAACCTGAATGCCCAGTAGCAAAGAACAGTGGCCAGATTCTATCACAAATAGAAGACAGCCCTGGACACAAACATCGTGTTCACATACCTGAGTGAGGGGCTCGGATGCAATTTGGAATCTTGGTCACTGGGAGCTAGCTGGCTACTTGGCTGCTATGCTCAGCAGAATGGGTTCCATGTCTTTATGACTAGTTTCCCAGTCAAAGTCTCCAGTGGGTGACCCATCGGTGAAGGCTGTCTCTTACCTGAGCCTGAGAAGCAAGAGGCATTCTAAATAGATTCTCTCTCAAGGAGGCCTTGGTGAGCCAGACTAATTCAGAAAAACACGGTGAAAACTCAAAGCAACTTGAAATGAAAAAGGAGGTGTTACAACAGACAACACAGAAAGAAAAAGGGTCATAAGAGACAATTAGAAATAACTGCATGACAGTAAAATGGATATCGTGGGACAAATGGACAAATTATTAGAAAAGTACAAGCTTCTAAGACTGAACCAGGAAGAAATAGAAAATATGAATGAGTCAAGCACAATAATGGAAATATTAAATAATTAGTTTATTATAATATTTAATAATATTTAATTAATTTAAAATATTAATATAATAAATCCATTTTATACTTAATAATTTCAGTTATTAAATTACAAAATATTCAATTATTCAAGGGCAAAGGAATCATCCCATTGGGACAATCTGGTCTCCATGTGGGAAGGTAAGTTGGATCTCTACCTCACAAAACAGCAACAAACCAATTAGACACATACTAAAACCCAACAATTGAAGGAAAAACTTTACAAAATTTTCAACAATTTTTGATGAGGGAATATCTTTTCTTTAAAGTGAGGTATTGTTGATTTACAATAATTTGTTTAAGGTGTAGAGCAAAGTGATTCAGTGATTCAGCCTCTCAGGTGCTTCCTTGGACAAAATTCATTCTCTTTGGAAGGCCCCTGGGCCACGCCCTCAGAGCAGCTGGGGCTGCTAAGTCGCTTCAGTCGTGTCGACAATGTGCGACCCCATAGACCCACCAGGCCCACCAGGCTCCCCTGTCCCTGGGATTCTCCAGGCAAGAACACTGGAGTGGGTTGCCATTTCCTTCTCCAATGCATGAAACAGAAAAGTGAAAGGGAAGTCGCTCAGTTCTGTCCGACTCTCCGTGACCCCATGGACTGCAGCCGACCAGAGTACTGGAGTGGGTTGCCATTGCCTTCTCCCTCAGAACAGCTAAGAATCCTGAATAGGCAAAGCAGGATATGGTGGTGCTCGTGGGGGTTTTTAGACTGAACACATTATTCTAACATAATACAAGAAACCGGAGAAGGCAATGGCACCCCACTCCAGTGTNGTGTTCATTGGAAGGACTGATGCTGAAGCTGAAACTCCAATACTTTGGCCACCTCATGCGAAGAGTTGACTCATTGGAAAAGACTCTGATGCTGGGAGGGATTGGGGGCAGGAGGAGAAGGGGACAACAGAGGATGAGATGGCTGGATGGCATCAATGACTCGATGGACACGAGTTTGAGTGAACGCTGGGAGTTGCTGATGGACAGGAAGGCCTGGCATGCTGCGATTCACGGGGTCACAAAGAGTCAGAAACGACTGAGTGACTGAACTGTGTGATTTCACATCAAACAACACTGACTGAAGGGAGGTAAGAGATAAGGCTCAGGGATCAATGCCTTGCTCAATATTTTTATCAATAATTGAGAATAAATGCAGAACAAATGTATTTATCAAGTTTACAGATAATACTTGAATCTTACTGTCACTAGTGCATTCAGTCTTCGGCTTACCATTCAAAAATATCACAGTAAAATCATGAAATGGATGGAAATTTAATAGAATTTAATTTAATAACAAATATAACATCCTAAATTCAAGGTTTAAATTAAGTCTATAAATTAGGAATGAAAGAAATCTGGCTTAATAATCATTAAAACATAAAGAAGACCATGAGTTCTTCGTATGGCAGGCAGCTCAAAGGCCTGATGTCACTTTCAGCTGCAGCAAAAGAAGACCTGGGTGGTCAGAGGTCCTCTGCGCTGACCAAAACACGTTCAAAGTTCAGTGAGTTATTATGGGGCAACATTTAAGAGGATTAAGCAGCTAGAGTAAAATCTCAGGAGGTTGACCAGGGCAAAGAAAGATCTAGAAGCCACATTGCCTAAGGAGTTTTTATAGATACTTGAATTATTTCCTCTAAAGAAAGTGCTTAGCATAGGCTATGACAGCTGTTTTTACAGTTAAATGGCTATCATGTGGAAAGTGACTGACTTATTCTTCGTAAATTTAAAGGTCAGAATTCAGGTCAGTGACTAGAGGAATGGAAGAAAACTTTGGTTAAACATAAGAAAATATACAATATTTAGAATTGTACAAAAATTAAACAGACCTCTTTATAAAGTAGTAAATGTTTTATAAATAAGAGCTCAAGACTGTTTTTGTAAAGGACATTTCTACCAATATTGTCAGCTAAATGATCTCTAAAATCATTCTAATTTTCCAATTTTTGGATTATGGATTTCAATTGTGGCTTCATGAAAGACTGACTAGTTCTGTATGATAAGGGCCCACCAGATAATTCTTGTGTATCAGATGGCAAGGAAAGTTGTTCTGATACTTGTTTAAATGGTCAGTTCAGTTCAGTTCAGTTCAGTCGCTTAGTCGTGTCAGACTCTTTGTGACCCCATGAATCGCAGCACGCCAGGCCTCCCTGTCCATCACCAACTCCNGCTAGCTGGCTACTTGGCTGCTATGCTCAGCAGAATGGGTTCCATGTCTTTATGACTAGTTTCCCAGTCAAAGTCTCCAGTGGGTGACCCATCGGTGAAGGCTGTCTCTTACCTGAGCCTGAGAAGCAAGAGGCATTCTAAATAGATTCTCTCTCAAGGAGGCCTTGGTGGGGGTGGGAGGGGAGGGGAGGGAATGTGCGATCATGAGCCAGGGAATTTCCCCAAACACAGGAGGGGAGGTTAAAGATGTTAGGAGGCATCCAGGTGTATCCACCACCCGCTACTGACATACACTGGCATTCTGCTGCTGACCGTGCACATTGGTGGCTCAGACGGTAAAGAATCCACCTGCAACGTGGGAAGATCCAGATTCGATCCCTGGGTCAGGAAGATTTCCTGGAGAAGGAAATGGCAACCCGCTCTAGTATTCCTGCCTGGAGAGTTCCACGGACAGAGGGGCCTGGCAGGCTACAGTCCATAGGATCCTAAAGTGTCGGACACGACTGAGCAAATAACACTCTCTCATAAACGTAGAATGAATCACGCACACTCAGTAATTCGGCGGTCTCCCAGTGTGCTCCCCCTCAACTAGCTCTTAGGACATCCTGTACCTTATTGCCTTCTTGGGGATGCCCCAGGCCCACTTTTCAACCCCGTCTCCCTGGTACTCTACTATTTCCCACCCACCTGGAATCCCAAACCAGGACAACATGGATACATTTCTGCAAAGCAAAACAGAACCCTTAGGTTATAAGATATTTGTTTACCTGGAGGCAGGTGGAAAGGTGCTTGCTGAATGTTGCTGGCTGCCACAAAGCCAAGCTCACACACTCACTGCAGGTGGCAGGTAATAAACCTATTTCTATGCAAAAAAGGATCTCTTTGTTGCTAATAATTTTTATGCCGGTTCAGAGGGAGTATTTTTCAGAATCAGGTGTTAACAAAGTAATGAACCAAATAAAATGTACAGTTAGCAATTATCAGTTTCCTTTGATGCACCCGCCCTAGAGTTTGTTACTGCCGATGCGATGTAAAAATTAAACAGGAGAACAAAAGAGTGCCTTTGGGAGGGGCATGAAATCAGCATTTAAAAACAACTGTTTCATCCATTTTGTACCTTCAGATTGAATACATTTATTTCAAAGCAGAGACTGGGGTAGACAAAGTGGAAATGGGAGGAGGGCCTGCGGTAGACACCAAGCTCCTCAAGGCGGGGCTTTTCAGCTGTTCTGGAGGAGGTTCCGGGTGGCCTGGGGGCTTCCCTGGTGGCTCAGACAGTAAGGAATCTGACTGCAGCGTAGGAGACCTGGGTTCGAGCCCTGGGTCGGAAGATCACCCAGAGAAGGAAACAGCAACCTTCCCTAGTGTTCTTGCCATGGACAGAGGAGCCTGGTGGGCTACAGTCCATGGGGTCGCAAGGACCGAGTGACTAACACTTTTATTTTCCAGGTGGCCTAAGGAGAGAACACCTTGGTGTCAGAGGGATGAGGTCAGGCGGCCATCAGCAGGGTCAGAATCATGTCTTACCCTTGAGGACACACAGGGTTTAGACAGGATAGAATAAACGGGCTATGCCTGGTCTCTCCCCACCCTGGGTTAGCTCACAGGCTTGTTTTTCTGAAGCTTTACTACTGGTCAGGGAGGGTTTGGCATGAACTGGGGCTCCTCTGAGATGCTACTCTCTGTCCCCCAGTTGGAAGGACTGCCAACGTTCATCCTCCCAGGGAGGGCAGGCATTGCTAGAGCCTTCAGTGTCCTTTAAGGGGCTGTGGCTCTGACCTCTGCATCCCTGGGAATAAGCGAGGAGGGCAAGGGCTTGCCAGGTAGTGCTGGTGGTAAAGAACCCAGCTGCCAATGCAGAAGACATAAGAACCATGGGTTTGATTCTTGGTCAGGAAGATCCCTTGCAGGAGAGCATGGAAACCCACTCCAGTATTCTTTCCCGGAGAATCCCACAGACAGAGGAGCCTGGAGGGTTCTAGTTCATAGGGTCGCAAAGGATCAGACATGACTGAAGCGACTCAGCACGCACAGCATACATGTTAGGTGCTCAGTAGACACTTGCTGATCAAGGGCTTCTTCCCTTTAAACCTTCGTCTGGGCTGTTTCCACTAGCGCATTCTGCCCCTCTCTGTGCTACCCATCCGTCACTGTGGCTTCTTAGAATTTTGACAGAAAGCATTAAAACAAAATGAAGTCATAAATCTTGAGGAAGAGGCGTTCTCTGGGATGTGAGGAATACATAGTCATCATGCACGGACTGCCCTGTAGTCGGGATCCACTCCTGCACATCCCCAGCCCTCAATCCCGACTCCTCTGGGCTGCCCGGGATGGGAGAAGAACGCGGGTCAGATTCCATGTGTCCACTGTGAAGGAAGCAGCCGCGTCTGTAGAGGTAATTTCTGAATAACCGGTGCTGTGTGTTTCCACTAACCTTAAATCTGAAGCCAGACAGACAAGGAGGAGCCAACAAGGATGAGACAGGCAGTTGGAGAGGTTCACTTTTTAAGGCACCACTTGCATCTAGGAAATCTCATCTCTGCTCCCATGTGCCAGTCTTCACGTCTAACACAGCGCTTCCTACTCAACCCTTCCCACATCTCTCCTTGTGCAGCATCCTTTGGGCTCTGGTCTCACCTCCTATTGTCCTGAGGAGATGACGAGGCTTTCTTCACGTTGAAGCGGAGACACAGGATCCCACATCTCAGCTGCCATCCCTGAGATGTGGAACACACTCTTTGCTGCCCCTGGTGGAACCCTGGTAGTGGCCATAAATTCACAATGGAATTCATTTCTGGGCATGTGGGAGGTGATTTTCTGAACTGAGATTCCTTGCTTGCAGCCTCTGAGAGCAATCCTAAAGAGAAATCAACCCTGAATGTTCACTGGAAGGACTGATGCTAAAGCTGAAGCTCCAATACTTTGGCCACCTGATGAGCCAGTTCATTAGAAAAGACCCTGATGCTGGGAAAGATTCAGGATAGGAGGAGAAGAGGGTGACAGAGGATGACATCACCAACCTGATGGACATGAGTTTGAGCCAGCTCCAGGATTTGGTGGACAGGGAAGCCTGGCATGCTGCAGTCCACAGGGTTGCAAAGAGTCAGACACAACCGGGCAACTAAACAACGACAAGTAGAGTGTCCTCTTTTTCTCCCCAGATTTGGTCAAGACAAGTTCTTCTAGTGGGCCAAGCTGCAACTCACGCCCAAGATATTTCTGAATCTTTTCTCCCCAATAGGATGCCTACATCCTCAAAGGGGGCAGTGAAGTGAAGTTGTTCAGTCGCGTCCGACTCTTTGCAACCCCGTGGACTGTAGCCTACCAGGCTCCTCCATCCATGGGATTTTCCAGGTAAGAGTACTGAAGTGGGTTGCCATTTCCTTCTCCAGGGGAAATTCCCAACCCAGGGATTGAACCCAGGTCCCCCGCATTGTAGGCAGACGCTTTACCATCTGAGCCACCAGGGAAGGGGAGGTGACGCCAAATCGGCTGCTCCTTACATGTGCTAGAAGTACACGCGGAAGAATAAAAGCCACACTGTGGAGTGCCCACCTCATGCTGGACTTGGCTTCTGAAACCTAAGAAATATCATTGGCCCACAGGTGTAGGGCACACCCACGGTTCCATATCCCAGCTCTGCCACTCTCCGTCTATGTGACTTTGAGCAAGCAACTTGACTTCTGGGACTCCAGCAGGCCCATTGTAAAGTGAGGGTATTGATTGTACTGCCTTATAGGGGTGTTGTGAAGATCAAATGGGACAGGGCACAGCCTGGTACCTGGATCACACAGTAGGAGCTTAGTGAACATCAATCATTACTCCACTACTCAGATCGGGCAGAGGAGAGAGAGAGGACTTTCCTGTGAGCCTGGAATCCTGAAAGGTGCTCTCCTGAGGGGTGTATGAGCAGAGGCTTGGGACACATGCTATTGCCCTTTACAGCGGCAGCGAGGAGCCTTCCACTCTGACTGGCCTCCCTAACACGGATGGCAGCATCTGCCTCAGTGCAGCTCAGTTCAGTCACTCAGTCGTGTCCGACCCTCTGCGACCCCATGAACCGCAGCACGCCAGGCCTCCCTGTCCATCACCAGCTCCCGGAGTTCACTCAGACTCACGTCCATCGAGTCCATGATGCCATCCAGCCATCTCATCCTCGGTCGTCCCCTTCTCCTCCTGCCCCCAATCCCTCCCAGCATCAGAGTCTTTGCCAGTGAGTCAACTCTTCGCATGAGGTGGCCAAAGTACTGGAGTTTCAGCTTCAGCATCACTCCTTCCAGAGAAATCCCAGGGCTGATCTCCTTCAGAATGGACTGGCTGGATCTCCTTGCAGTCCAAGGGACTCTCAAGAGTCTTCTCCAGCACCCCATTTCAAAAGCATCAATTCTTCAGCGCTCAGCCTTCTCCACAGTCCAACTCTCACATCCATACATGACCACAGGAAAAACCATAGCCTTGACTAGATGGACCTTAGTCGGCAAAGTAATGTCTCTGCTTTTGGATGACCTGAAGCTGTGGGCCCAGAAGTTAGTGCTCTCCCCGTGACTGTTCTGCCTAACTGCCCTTCTCCCTGGGATTTGACTGAACAGAGGTGAGCTCGAGAGAAAAGGAGGCACCAGATCTCAATAAGACCTTCTCCCCAGCACAGAGGAACTTGTGGAGTTTTCGGAGAACTTGGGCAAACCTTCCAAAGACTTTGAGCAGGAGGGTGATAGGATCAAAACTACGTTTCTGGAAAATCACCAGGGAAAATGTCACACACTGACAGGTAGACGTCTGGCCATAGAGTCAGGCAGGAGCCAGCGGTTGGGGGAGACCAGTAGCAGACTCCCTGGCCAGATAAGAGGTGACCCACCTAGACAAAGAGGGCAATGGGGATGGGGGGAGGGGGAGTGAGGCGAGGATGGGTCTGAGTGGGTCCAGAGGTAGCACCACAATGTTATCTGGCAGCCTGGATGGGAGGGGGTTTTGGGGAGAGCGGATAGATGTATACGTATGGCTGAGTCCCTTCGCCATTCACCTGAAGCTATCACACCATTGATAATCAGCTATACCCCAATACAAAATAAACAGTTTAAAGTTTGTTAGGGGTGGGAGGAAAGCATCAGCCGTGCTTTGTGAATGGCTGGGTGCAGCAGAGGGCGGCCGTCACAGTTCCGGCTGGAACACAGCACTGCCCAAGGGATCGTGAAGACCAGGGGTGGGGGAAGATGAGCTTTGGGACAGGCTGACTTTGGGGTGCTTGTGCAAGGCCCCCCAGGACAGCTCCTCCCTGAAGATGTAGGCTCGGAGCGAGGTAAGATCTGCACTGGGGTTGAGCTGCCCAGGGAGAGAAAATTTAGGTGAGCCACAACCATGCCTGTGACATCAACTCAGTGGAGCTGCAAATCAGCACAGCCTCAACACGGGTGCGCACTGCCTACCCCGGGGTCCTCGGGGGAGGGGCAGGGGACCGCTGCTTCTAGAGAACTTGGAGGAGAAGCAATGCGGAGATTCCATGCAGGGCTGGGGGGCAGAGCAGTCTCAGGGGAGCCCTCCTCTGGGCTAACACTGGCACACTGCGTACCACCCTCTCCCCATCCCCTGCTCAGAGCCACCAGCAAGTGGGAGGGAAGCCAGCCCAGAGACGATCCTCTGCCTGCCCCGGATCCCTGGGGATGCCTGCCAGGGAGCAGGGGGCCTCTGGGGAGCTTTGCTTTCTCGCCTCCGAGGCTCTGCAGAGCCCTGGCTGTCAGCGGGAGACAGGAGGGCAGCGTTCCCCAAGGCTCAGCACTACTGCGGGGGCAGCACGCCGGCTCCAGGAGCCTCTGCTCTGGCAGAGGAGGGGGCGGGAGTGGCGGTCATGCCTGGTGGCAGCTCACAGGTGAGCACTGGGGGCGTGGTCCATGGCTGCGGAGGGAAGAGGCAGGGCCCTGTACAACCAAGTCAAGCAGAGATGGACAAAGTGACTCAGGCTCCTTGAGAACCTACCTGAGGCTCAAGATTGACCATGGGGTCCTCTGTAGTCAGGGACGTTATTTTCTCACTTATCGTTTACTCACTTATTGTAAGTCTCATGGAAATGCCATGTCAAAACAGCCTGAACCACTAGCACATCCTTAGGCTCTCATACTCGTGAATCACCTACCCCCTCAACATCAAGAGGACTTTCATCACCCATCCATCCAACCTTCCATCCATCCATCCCAGAGACCACCACTGTGTCACACCCTCAGATGCATGTAGAGAACGCAGAGGTGACTCAGACACAAACCTAAGAAACCCACAGCCTGGAAGGAAGGGAGAGATTAACAAACATGGCCCCCATTACTCCTACTATGACAGTCTTCCTGTTATGACTGGTGGAATTCAGAACAATGGTAGGGAACATAAGTGGACGTGATCAGTTCCACTTAAGTTGGAATGGGTGGCTGGTCGGAGAGAACACAGCTTTTGAGATGGGTCTTGCAAAAGCAAGGGGGAAGTTTAGAAATATGCTATTCTGTGCATCTCTAAAGTTCCTGAAGTTCTAGTAGTTAATCTTTGCTACCTTGAATGAACTCGAGGAGGAAATAGCAACCCACTCCAGTACTCTTGCCTGGAAAATCTCATGGACAGAGGAGGCCGGCTGGCTGAAGTCTGTGGGGTCATAAAGATTCTGACATGACTGAGGGATGGAGCATGCACACATCTTGAACTAAAGACCAAACCAGAGGTCTCTGGGGTGTATGGGATGGATTGAAGAGCAATTGATTGTTTTTAATGTCCTGGTTAGATATTGGAATATGACTTAAATCTAAAATTTCCAAATATTTTAAAATATGAATAACTGCAAAATTTCACTGAAAAAGAGAATTAGTCTTTTCTAAGAGTCCGGCTATTGTCAAAAGAAAGAACAAGGAAAAAGGCAAGAGGAGTTTTTTTGTTTTGTTTTGTTTGTTTGTTTAACAAATGGGCCTTTATTACTTTTAGGGAAGAGGAAGCTAAAATGTGGACATTTCTGGCTCATTTTTATTTTGTTTCATAATTGCCTGATTCTGTTAAAAGGGGCTTTTAAAACTCTCATAAGATTTAAACTATCTTTTAAAGGTAAGTGGAGGGCTTCTCTGGTGGTACAGTGAATAGCAACCCACCTTGCAACGTAAGGGACATTGCTTCGATCCCTGGCCCCAGAAGGGCCCGCCTGCCGTGCAGCAGCTAAGCCCATGCACCGCAGCTCCTGAGCCCACGCGCTGCAACTACTGAAGCCCTCAGGTCAAAAGCCTGTGCTTCACAACAAGAGAAGCCACTGCAATGAGAAGCCCGCACACCGCAAGGAAGAGTAGCCTCCGCTTGCCACAAAGAGAAAGCCCACGCGCAGCAAAGAACACCCAGCACAGCCAAAAGGAAGTAAGGAAATAAATCTGAAGCTCCAGGACTTGGGCCGCCTGATGCCAAGAGTCGACTCACTGGGAAAGACCCTGATGATGGGAAAGATTGAGGGCAGGAGGAGAAGAGGGTGACGGAGGATGAGATGGTTGGATGGCGTCACCGACTCAATGGACATGAGTTTGAGCAAACTCTGGGAGATAGGGCAGGACAGGGAAGCCTGGCGTACTGCAGACCATGGGGTCGCATCGCAGAGTCGGGACATGACTGAGCAACTGAATAACAACAATAACAAGAAAATAAATCTAAAACTAAGTAGAGAGACAGGAATTCCAAGACAGCAGAAGAGTGGAAGCGGTGCTTACTGCAGATGCCCCTTAGCATCACATCAGCCCTCTACAGTTCTTTTGTTTCCAGCATGCCCCAGTCTTACTCTGGGGACTTGCACATCCCCAACTCCAAACACATGACCTGGGAGGGGGTACGACAGTCACGAGACTCTGACCCTTTACTGGGGGATCATGTGACCCAAACAAGACCAATCAGGGTCCGTCTCTGAGATTTTTTGGTTGGAGTTGGAGAAGGACCCTGTCCCAGGGGTTATGGATCAGAAAGGAGTTGAAGTTGAAGAAGAAGGTGGCCTAATTCTCAGCTGCCCAGAGAAAGCCTGTCTGCAGTAGGAGAGGATAAGCCAAGGAGATACAGGCAAAGCAGTGAGAGAAACCGAGAGCTCTGGTTTTGTTACTTGTCAGTAAAAGGATACAGAAAAATTAGCTTCAAATGGCTCAAAGGGATTAGGGAAAATAGGTCAACTAAGAGAATCCAAATGTAAATGGTTCATTGGGAGCACTCAGTGTGGTAGAGACAGAAAGACGAGCCAGTTTTTTCGTTACTCATTGCTGTGCTCTGTGATATATCTCCTTTCCTTGATCTTTAACTGATCTTAGCAGAGTCCATAACTTTCTGGCCACTTTCAAGGATTAAACACAGCTGGGTCCTGATAGAAACACCAGCCTTCTATCCAATATCGTGATTTCTCCTCTGCCACTGCTGCCTAGACATGTGGCTCAAAGGACTTGAATGGACAGAAAAGATGGTCTTCCTTTGCCTGACTCCCTCTCCCTCATGTTTCCAACCGGTCTACACCAGAGCAGTCAGGGAGGGATGGGAAGGTGGGATCAACTTACCTGAGTCTCATATGGCGAGGTGGCCTTGATTTCTCCTCTCTGGTTCAGGACAGTCTGCCGGGTGGCACAAGTTCTAATGGCTCCCGATGTGCTTTGCTTAAATAAGTGACCGGTGGACCCTTCTGTCTCATCTGGTAGGCTGAAAGGAAATTGAGCTGCCAAGCCCTGTGAAGCCCTGGCTAGAGATTTGAAGGAAGATGAATGGTGCTTAAGTAACAAGAAGACCGTGAAATCAAACCATTAAAAAACAATTTCAAGACCAGTCAACTTCCCTCACCTTCTTTTCAGCATGATAAAGCCCCCCAAAGTCATCTGAGGGCTCTTTTGATCTTGCGCAAGTTGGTGGGTTGACTGTCTCACCACGTTCCACCAGGGCACGGTGGTGCTCCCTGCTTTGGGGAGAGGCCGCCTCTAGAAGATGGAGAAAGGCGAGACTGCCACCTCCTTCCCCCACTTCTGCCCAGCTGAAGTCACTAAGGTTGCCTGCAGGCGCACCTCTGAGAGAGAGACTGAGAGAGACTCGCTAGGGTTACCTTCCTCTTATTTTTAAAAACTTCTTTCATCCAATCTGAGCTCTCAGTCCCTCTGCCTTCCCTCAAATGAACTCAGTATTGAGATCTAGGGCTTCCCTGATGGTTTAGCAAAAAAGGACACCCTTACAATGCAGGAGACTCAGGAGATTCAGGTTCAAACCCTGGGTCAGGACGATTTCCTGGAGGAGGAAATGGCAATCCACCCCAATATTCTTGTCTGAAAAAATCCCACGGACAGAGGAGCCTGGAGGGCTACAGTGCAGAGGGTCACAAAGAGTTGGATAGGACTTAGTGACTGACCACATGAGCACACACCAAGGTCTAGAGAAGACTGGTGTGGGATTTTCGGCTCATGGAGCAAGATGCTTTAAATCTACTGGCGATGATGGTGTGGGTGTCACCTAGGAGGACATATATTTCTTCTGTCTCAAAAACCCAACTTTCCATTTTTTAATTTTTTAATTTAAAAGTTAATGGTACAAATTATAAAGACATGCATTCTCCTTTGAAACGTTAAATCAAAGCACTTTGGGCGAGATTAAAGTTCACTTTGACACACTGTGCCCCCTTCCCACCGAAGAAGAGTTGTTGCAGGAAGATGTATGCCCTCCCCAGTCTTTTTTCTACTCATTAACATGCTCAGTATGTATGTATGTCCTCATAGAAAATATAAAGAATGTGTGTTCAAGTTTATCACAGGCATTCTCTTTGGCACACTATTCTACAACTTGTTTTTCCATTTGACGTGGTCTTTCAGGTTAGAAGGACTGAACTCAGAGCCATCTCTTTGGGTTCACAGCCCAGAAGGCATGAGGGAGGCTGAAACTCAGTCCATCTCTGCTGACGTAGCATAAAGGAAGGGCTCTCTTTCTTTGACTGGTCTACCCAAAGGGAACTATCTTTTTCTAATTCATTCAAAGATGTGGTGTATCTGCTATATTTAAAATGGATAACCAACAAGGACCTACTGTATAGCGCATGGAACTCTGCTCAGTGTTATGTGGCAGCCTGGATGCGAGGGGNTGCTTGGGGCTGGTGCACGGGGATGATCCAGAGAGACGTTGTGGGGTGGGAGGTGGGAGGGGGATTCGGGATTGGGAGCTCGTGTACACCTGTGGTGGATTCATGTCGATGTATGGCAAAGCCAATAGAGTATTGTAAAGTAAAATAAAGTTAAAAAAATAAATAAAAGTGAGAATAGTAATAGTAATCATTTTATAGGTTAGTTGTGAGCCTTACATTTATATGTATATATAAAGCATTTAGAACTGTGTCAGCTCACAGAAAGCACAATGAGGATCAGATATTACTTTGAGTGCATCAGAACTGCTGAGCCCGGAAGTATACCTCGTCAGTGTTGTTACTTTTTCATCTATGATTTTCATGCCTTGGCCCATGCCACTTAAAGAAGCAGTACTTTTTGCATTAAGGTGATAATCTTATAATTGGTACCATATTTAGCCTATGTCTTTCCTGTATTAGATCTTTGCTTTGGCATCTTAAGTTGTCTCCTCTTCCCACTCGTTGTCCTCATCTTCTTCTCTTCCTCTGTCTTCTTTTTCTCTTCTTCCTGTTCCTCTTTTCCTCATTCTTTTGGGAATTTAGAGTCTGATGGCACAAGTTGTGTGTTCATTCAAGTTTATGAGGTACAATTGTTGGACAATGCTACAAAACAGGGCTTGATTAATTGTTGGTGGATTGTCTGGATGTGAGAAAGTGATTAAAAATGTTAATAACTAGGATTAATGTCAAAAAAAGAAAACTACAGGCCAATATCTCTGATGAACACAGATGCAGAAATCCTTAACAAAATGCTAGCAATCAGAATCCAACAACACATTAAAAAGATCATACATCTATATCAAGTGGGCTTTATCCCAGGGATACAAGGATTCTTCAATATCCGCAAATCAATCAATGTAATACACCACATTAACAAATTGAAAAATAAAAGCCATATGATTATCTCACTAGATGCAGAAAAAGTCTTTGACAAAATTCAAGATCCATTTATGATAAAAACTCTCCAGAAAGCAGGAGTAGAAGAAACATACCTAAACATAATAAAAGCTAGGTACGACAAACCCACAGCAAACATTATCCTCAATGGTGAAAAACTGAAAGCATTTCCCCTAGGTCAGGAACAAGACAAGAGTGTCCATGCTCACCACTACTGTTCAACATAGTTTGGAAGTTTTGGCCACAGCAATCAGAGCAGAAAAATAAATAAAAGGAATTCAAATGGAAAATAAGAAATGAAACACTCGCTGTTTGCAGATGACATGGTCCTCTACATCAGTTCAGTTCAGTCGCTCAGTTGTGTCTGACTCTTTGCGACGCCATGAATAACAGCATGCCAGGCCTCCCTGTCCATCACCAACTCCCGGAGTTTACTCAGACTCACGTCCACCGAGTCAGTGATGCCATCCAGCCATCTCATCCCCTGTCGTCCCCTTCTCCTCCTGCCCCCAATNATGAAGGGGTTTTATTGCTAGCTCGAGCTAGGGCTCCCATCTCATC
This sequence comes from Neotragus pygmaeus, assembly GCA_006410875.1. Lineage (NCBI taxonomy): Eukaryota > Metazoa > Chordata > Mammalia > Artiodactyla > Bovidae > Neotragus > Neotragus pygmaeus. Next base: position 424,953 of record SJYV01047735.1, on the reverse strand, counting down.
CAGTGCAGTGGAGTCTTGGAGAGCGCCGAGATCTGAATCACAGCTACTTTTATACAGGCGGTTCTTAGTTCAGCTGACGGTAATGATTGGCTGAGCTGTACACGCAGTTTTCAAATCGCACAAATCACAATATCTCATTGGCTCAGGTTTGAATCAAAATCCCAGTTCTGATTGGCTCATGTTTGGCGGGAGCGGGACTTTCCCAGGGTGTG
>SJYV01047735.1:365603-424466 GCA_006410875.1 Neotragus pygmaeus | reverse complement strand
AGTGATGGGACCAGATGCCATGATCTTCATTTTCTGAATGTTGAGCTTTAAGCTGACTTTTTCACTCTCCTCTTTCACTTTCATCAAGAGGCTTTTTAGTTCCTCTTCACTTTCTGCCATAACGATGGTGTCATCTGCATATCTGAGGTTATTGATATTTCTCCCGGCAATCTTGATCCCAGCTTCTGTTTCTACCAGTCCAGCATTTCTCATGATGTACTCTGCATAAAGGTTAAATAAGCAGGGTGACAATATACAGCCTTGATGTACTCCTTTTCCTATTTGGAACCAGTCTGTTGTTCCATGTTAAGTTCTAACTGTTGCTTCCTGACCTGCATACAGATTTCTCAAGAGGAAGGCTAGGTGGTCTGGTATTCCCATCTCTTTCAGAATTTTCCACAGTTGATTGTGATCCATACAGTCAAAGGCTTTGGCATAGTCAATAAAACAGAAATAGTTGCTTTTCTGGAACTCTCTTGCTTTTTCCATGATCCTGTGGATGTTGTTAATTTGATCTCTGGTTTCTCTGCCTTTTCTAAAACCAGCTTGATCATCAGGAAGTTCACGGTTCACATATTGCTGCAGCCTGGCTTGGAGAATTTTGAGCATTACATTACTAGCGTGTGAGACGAGTGCAATTGTGTGGTATTTTGAGCATTCTTTGGCATTGCCTTTCTTTGGGATTGGAATGAAAACTGACCTTTTCCATTCCTGTTGCCACTGCTGAGTTTTCCAAATTCACTAACATATTGAGTGCAGCACTTTCACAGCATCATTTTTCAGGATTTGAAACAGCTCAAATGGAATTTCATCACCTCCACTAGCTTTGTTCATAGTGATGCTTTCTAAGGCCCACTTGACTTCACATTCCAAGATGTCTGGCTCTAGATGAGTGATCACACCATCATGATTATCTGGGTCATGAAGATCTTTTGTACAGTTCTTCTGTGTATTCTTGCCACCTCTTCTTAATATCTTCTGCTTCTGTTAGGTCTATACCATTTCTGTCCTTTATCGAGCCCATCTTTGCCTGAAATGTTACCTTGGTATCTCTCATTTTCTTGAAGAGATCTGCAGTCTTTCCCATTCTGTTCTTTTCCTCTATTTCTTGGCATTGATCACTGAAAAATGCTTTCTTATCTCTTCTTGCTAGTCTCTGGNCTTTGCCTGAAATGTTACCTTGGTATCTCTCATTTTCTTGAAGAGATCTGCAGTCTTTCCCATTCTGTTCTTTTCCTCTATTTCTTGGCATTGATCACTGAAAAATGCTTTCTTATCTCTTCTTGCTAGTCTCTGGAACTCTGCATTCAGATGATTATATCTTTCCTCTTCTCTTTTGCTTTTCACCTCTCTTCTTTTCACAGCCATTTGTACAGCCTCCCCAGACAGCCATTTTGCTTTTTTGCATTTCTTTTCCTTGGGGATGGTCTTAGTCCCTGTCTCCCGTACAATGTCACGAACCTCATTCTATAGTTCATCAGGCACTCTGTCTATCAGATCTANCTTTGTCCTCCTCCTGCGAGGGATCCATCCCCTGACAGGGCAGGTTGAAGGTAAAAGGAAGTGTGTCCACCACACAGCCAGGACTCGGGACCGCCGGACACCATGGCTCCCACACACAGCCTGTCTGCACCCGTGGGCGTGGGAAAGAGACGTAAACGCAGACGGGCATCAAACACGAGTCAGACATGCCATTCCGCGCCACTGACACATTTCAAAAGTGCACATCACAAGACTCTTGTGGATGTCCTGGCGGGCGGCCAGGGTCAGACCACAAAAGGAAGCTGGTTCCCCGCCGGGAGCAGCCGGGCGGCCGGGCGTGGCCAGGGCCCCACGTCACCGCAGAGTGCGGGGCTCAACTGGGCTTTCCTGCCCTCCCTTCCGCCTTTTCTCCCGTGGGCCCTGCTGCCAACAGCTCGGGTGCTGGTGGTCTGGCCAGCAAGGAAACTCAGCTTTCCCCGGACCCTTCCCTACGCCCCCGGGGTGGGGGTTGCCGAGCCCGGGCGGTGTACACCGGGGTCTCCACGAGGCCCTGCAGCCCTTGGGACACCAGCCTGGCGCCTCCTCCCCTCAGGGTACCAAGGAGAGGCTTCTTCTGTCCACAGCTGGTAGAAGTCACATCCTGTCTGTGGCCTCAAGGTCTGAGAGGCAGCTACAGGCCAAGTGGTGGCAGGAGGTCTCTTGAGGCCGTTGGCCTACGTCAAACCTCATTCCCGGCAGACAATCTGCAAATATTTACCAAGGGGCTGCTCTGTAGCCGCTCTGTGCCCCGGTCTGCAGGGCAGACAGAGATGCCCTGTAACAGACAAGGGGCTTGTGTTCCAACTGGGGAGGGCCAGACTGACACTCGGAAACCAGGGGTCCTGTTGATCCCGAGCTATGCTTGTAACACTCCAGTGTGTAAGGAGGTGCAGACCAAACTCAGAGACGCGGGGCTTACTCTCGGAACCCCAAGGAGGCTGGAGAAGAGTCCTGGTTTGGCCCGAGGACTGTCTTCCACGCAGCACTAAACGCATGGAGTTTGCAGATGCCCCGTGGTCTCCGGCTTCCTGCCTTACTCTCATTGGACATTTTACCCCATTTCTTCATCCCCACATAAGTTTGATCCTTTCCAACTAAGCATAGAAATATCCTTGCAAGTGAGGTCCTGCTCTTCTGGTTTTGCCGAGGAGAAAGCTGAGGCTTATGCAGTCTCAGGTGTCAAACAGGATGCACGCGTGTGTGTTAGTCACTCAGTCGCGTCTGCCTCTTTGCGACCCCATGAATGGTAGCCTGCCACGTTCCTCTGTCCCTGGGATTCTCCAGGCAAGTGGGTTGCAGTGCCCTCCCTCCAGGGGATTTTCCCCACCCAGGGGTCGAACCCGCATCTCCTCTGTCTCCTGCATTGGCAGGCATGCTCTTTACCACTAGCGCCACCTGGAAAGCCCCATCAAACAGGGTACCTTCGTGTGCTTTTGTGGAGCACCTCAGCTCCATTTTCTTACGCGTCTAGTGACAGCTTGCCTCCCATCTAACTCTCCCTCATCCAGGGGCCCTGAACACGGTTGGCCACACAGCAGCTTCTGGGTGAATTAATTTCACCAGTGAGTTTCCTCCTGACTCAGAGCTGAGCTCCCTGTACTGAGGGATCGAGTATTTGTACCAGGGGAACAGAAGGGGGCAGTCACTGTGAGACTGAGGCTCAGACGTGGGGGTGGGGAGAGCCTGGGGCCTTGGAGGCTGGAAAAGGGGGTCCTAGGAAGCCGGAGATGGACATAGAAAAGGAGATGGAGGCGGTCGGAGACAGGCTTCTGCTGGGCCTCCTCTGTGCTCCATGCAGAGGGAACTCCTAAGATCTAGGGAACAGCAAACCCTGNAACCTGGGGCCTTGGAGGCTGGAAAAGGGAGTCCTAGGAGGCCGGAGATGGACTTAGAAAAGGAGATGGAGGCGGTCGGAGACAGGCTTCTGCTGGGCCTCCTCTGTGCTCCATGCAGAGGGAACTCCTAAGATCTAGGGAACAGCAAACCCTGGCCATGTTGTGATGTTCTTTTTGACAAAACTGCCTTTTAGGTAAATACTTTTTTGGGCCAGTCTCACTGAATTAACTATCTGGGTCATTTGAATTTCTTCTCCAGGAAATAATTACGGCCTTTGGGAAATGTAAAGTGTACGGCAGCCCTGTGAGTGGATAAGAAGTGCCAGCCTCTCTCTCTCTGCCTGCACCACCGCCTCCCCTTTCTGTGTGACCCAGGGAACCGAATTAGCAGCGGCTCCCATCTCTGGGGTCCAGCGTGTCTTTGGATACCTCTGGGGGGAAGTCCCTGGGGCGTTCGAGGTAGCTCTGCACGTGAGGGAAAGGAGATGCGTGTACTTTTCTGTCTATGAGGGCAGTGACTACCTTCCAGGCAGCAAATTTTTTATTTTGGGGGGAAAATAACATTCGGTAGATACGCTCTCCAATTCTGGAAGGTGAAACAAAGCAGCGAGGAGTGTCGTTACCCTGCTACGGCATTAGGGGGACTCATGCTGCGGCTTCACGGCGCAAGACAAGACAAAAGCTCTTAGGCCAGAGCTGGGGAGTGGGATGCTGGTGGGGGCAGCTGCGTAGCTTTGATTACGGTAATGAAATGTTGTAGGCGAGCAGCTGCCAGCCCCCTTTCTGGCTGGGGGATGTGGGAAGCCACTGCGAACATGTGAATGGTTCCTCTTCATCACGAAGTGTCAGATGAGGAGGCAGTGTTGTCCAAGAGGAATAGTGACCACCTTTTGCATCAGAACAAGGCTGGCCCTTCCCCAAACCCCTGGAGAGGCAGAGAGGGGAGATGGTGGGAAAGTTTGCAAGGGGCTTTCTGTTCCTCTGCTAGGACAGCTGTAACAAAGCACTGCAGGGTGGGTGGCCTGAACAACAGAAATTAATTTCACAGTTTTCCTCACCATTCTGGAGGCCAGAAGTCCAAGAGAAAGGTGTTAGCTGGGTTGTCTTCTCTCTTGCCGCGTTTGTAGTTGGCCACTCTCTCCCTATGTTCTCACATGGCTTCTCCTTGTCCAGGTCTATGGTCTAACCACTTCCTGTTATAAGGATGCCACCAGTCAAGCTAAAGCAGGGTCCGCTATATGCCTTACTTTCACCTTCATTACATCTTTCAAGGCCCGATCTCCATAAAAGGTCACAGCTGGGGCTTCCCTGGTGGTCCAGTAGCTAAAACTCTGAGCTTCCAATGCAGGGGGCCTGGGTTTGATCCCTGGTCAGGGGACAGATCCCACATGTCGCAAGTAAGTGTTTGCATGCCAGCAATTAAAGATCCCATGTGCTGCAAAGAAGATCAAAGGTCCTGTGCGCCTCTACTAAGACCAGGCACAGGCAAATAAATAAATATTTTAGAAACAAACAAAATCCCTCAAAAAGGTCAAAGTGTGGGGGACTAGAGATTACGATTTCAACCTGCAAATTCTGAGGAAGACAAAACTCAGTCTCAGGTTTCCTGAACGCTGAAGAAGTGATGCTTTTGAACTGACTGTGGTGTTGGAGAAGACTCTCAAGAGTCCCTTGGACTGCAAGGAGATGAAACCAGTCAACCCTAAAGGAAATCAGTCCTGAATATTCATTGAAAGGACTGATGCTGAAGCTGAAGCTCCAATATGATGTGAAGAACCGACTCACTGGAAAAGACCCTGATGCTGGAAAAACTGAAGGCAAAAGGAGGAGAAGGAGATGACAGAGGACGAGATGGTTGGATGGCATCATCCACTTGACAGACAGGAGTTTGAGCAAGCTCCGGGAAATGGTGAAGGACATGGAAAACTGACATGCTGCAGTCAATGGGGTCGCAAAGAGTCGGACACGACTGAGTGACTGAACGACAGGCTTCCTAGGTGGGAAGGTGGAAGCTAAGTGACTGGACTGAGTGACTGAATGACAGGCTTCCTAGGTGGGGAGGTGGAAGCTAAGTGACTGGGCAGTCAAGGGGAGATGCCTGCTGATGCTCAGAGAGGCTAGGACTTCCTGGGGGACTGGGTCATCCTGACTGAGCTCCTTGGCCAGAGGACACCCAGGGGCCCAAAGGTGAGCTCACGAGGAAGGGAGGCCTGAGCTGGTGAGCCTGGCTCACCAGCATCGGGGTCCAGAGGCTGGTGAGTGTGAGGGGTGAGGAGCAGGGGACGTAGTAAGGCAGGGTGGGAGCTGCGGTTGGATGTTCCTCCCACTGCACACACAGAGCAGGCTAAGCATATGTGAATGTGCATCAAAGAACTGCCACCCTGGAGCCCAAGCTGAGGCATCCCAGCTGTGGGGAGGTCTGTGTGAGCCAGGCTGCTGTGCACAGCTGAACCAGCTGCAGACGGCATGTTTGTATTCTAGGGCCACATGGCTGTGTGTGAGCACTGCATTTCTTGGGCCAGGGGACAGCCTGCACAGTGGCTCTGACCCCGAGTCTGCCCACCCCTTCAGGACCAGTCTTCCGTGATGATATCATGTGGCAGCCGCAGACACGATTACCAGGAACAAGACTGGGCAGACTCTCGCTCTGTCTCCACCAGGCATTTCAAGGCAAGACTGACCTCTTAAGTCTGTAAGGCCCAAGGCTACTGGGAGATGGGGGATAGAGAATGTCCAGAGAAGGAATTTTCTTCCAGATCATGTGGGAAGGCGGGAGCTGGATGATCAAAGAAGAGAAGAGAGACAACTGGTTTGTATCCCAAGTTGGGTGAATGGGACGTACCAGTTGTGTTAAGATCTCTCTGGGAAGAGGGGACGCCTTTTATGGATGAGGTTTTAAAAATGTGCACTTTTGTGCTCACTTTGGCAGCACATATACTAAAATTGGAACAATACAGAGAGGATCAGCATGGGCCCTGTGCAAAGATGACATGCAGATGCGTGAAGTCTTCCATATTTTTTGATGTATGGCAGAAACCAACACAATATTGTAAAGCAATTATCCTTCAATTAAAAATAAATGAATTTATTTTGAAAAATCTGCACGTCTGACACCATAAAACTCCTAGAAGAGCTCATAGGCAAAACATTCTCTGACATAAAACATACCAATGTTTTCTTAGGTCAGTCTCCCAAGGCAATAGAAATAAAAACACAAATAAACAAATGGGACCTAAGCAAACTTACAAGCTTTTGCACAGCAAAGGAAACCATAAACAAAACAAAAAGACAACCTAAGGAATGAGAGAAAATATTTGCGACGATGTGACCGACAAGGGCTTAGTTTCCAAAATAAATAAGCAGCTCATACAACTCAACAACAACAAAAACTCAATTGAAAAATGAGCAGAAGACCTGAACAGGCATTTCTTCAAAGAAGACATACAGATGGCCAAAAGCACATGAAGAGATGTCCAATATTGCTAATTATTAGAGAAATGCAGATAAAAACTAGAATGAGGAACTCCCTCACAGTGGTCAGAATGGCCATCAGTAAGAAGTCTACAAACAACGATAAAAGATGGAAAGCGTATGGAGAAAAGGGAACCCTCTTACACTGTTGGCTGGAATATAACTTGGTATAGCCACTATGGAAAACAGTATGGAGTTTCCTCAAAAAACTAAAAGTAGAATTACCATATGACCCAGCAATCCCACTCCTGTGCATACATCCAGACAAAAGTAAAATTCCAAAAAGATACGTGCACCTTCGTGTTCACTGCAGCACTATTTACAACAGCCAAGACGTGGAAACAACTAAATGTCCACCGACAGAGGAATGAATGAAGAAGATGCTGCACATACATATAATGGAATATTACTCAGCCATAAAAAGAGTGAAATAAGGGCGTTTGCAGCAACCTGGGTGGAACTGGAGATTATCATACTAAAGTTAAGTCAGAAAGAGAAAGACGAATGCCATATGCTATTACTTGTATGTAGAATCTAAAATATCACACAAATGAACTTTGCTACAAAACAGAAACAGACTCACAGACATAGAGAGCAGACTTATTGTTGCCAAGGGATGGACTGGGAATCTGAGATCACCAGATGCAAATTAGGATCAATAAACAACAAGATCCTACTGTATGGCACAGGGAACTAAATATCCTGTGATAAACCATACGGAGAAGACTGTGGAAAAGAATGTATGAGCTATGCTCAGTCACCTCAGTCGTGTCTGACTCTTTGCGACTCTATGGATCTGTAGCCCACCAGGCTCCTCTGTCCATGGGATTCTTCAGGCAATGATACTGGAGTGGGTTGCCATGCCCTCCTCCAGGGGATCTTCCTGACTCAGGGACTGAACCCACGTGTCCTGCATTTCCTGCATTGCAGATGGATTCTTTATCCAGTGAGCCACCTGGGAAGCTCATATATATGTATAACTGAGTCACTTTGCTGTACAGAAGAAATTAACACATTATAAATCACCTATACTTCAGTAAAAAAGAAAAAAAAAATCTGCATTTATGTATCTTGGTTCAAATTATGACTCATCATACATCCAAAGGCACAGGTTTTTATCAGTGTGTACTCATCAACAGGCAAAGATTCTTGTGCAGGCACTACGGTGGACACAGAGAAGTGCTGGCCCCCAGTGACTTATTAATGAAGGAGGAGCGACCTGAATCGTTCCGTCAACTCTGCCCCAGATCAGAGTCAGCTGTCTTCAGGGAGGAAACCCTCTGACTGAGGGTGAATTTCTCAGAAGCAGGCTCAGAGACAGGGATCGTGGGAAATGGATTTATTTGGGTGGTGCTCCCAGAGGGAGAGGGCTGAGGGAGCAGGGCTATGAACCCAGGCACAGCTCTGCAAGATCACACCTCAGAGTTTATGGGCTTTCCTCGCTCCCAGTCAGTCAGTCCTTGGCTAAGGGACTCCTGGGAGGTCAGAAACTTCCAGGCATGCAGAACTTTTTGCTCTAGTGGGCAGAGGGCTGCGGCAGCCCGTAGACAGTCCTCCCAAGTGAGCGGAGGCTGTGGAACCAGAGGAACCCACTGCTGGGGGGGGAGGCACACACAGAAAGGGTCGCAGGACTGCCTCTGGGAGTGGGCAGAGCTCTGTCTACCGTCCCTCTTCAGGCTGAACAGCTCCCACACCTCACGTTGACCCTTCCCCAAGAACTGTTTTAAGATCTGATTCAGTGGAGGAGGGTGACACTTGGGTGAGAACCACCCGGGCTGAGGGTGACTCCTTAATCCCCCAGCTTTGTGACCTTGAGCAAATGACTCTGACCTTCACTTTCCTCCCTGGCAAGAGGGGAGCAGTAATTCCTGCCTCTCAGGGTGGCTGTAGAGATAAATGAGGCAGAGCCTGCTAGGCACCTTCCCCTGCTTGGCGGGCAGCAGGAACCTAGGAGATGCCAACTTCCTGCCCTCCCTTCCTCTCCCTCCTTTTGGTGAAGAACCTATTTCCAGGTGAGTGCCAGGTCTGCTGAGAAGTCCCGGCAACCTGCTCGTTTTGTTTATGTACCACTCTGTGGAAGGTAACAATTTAGATGGCAAATTGCACTGCCAGACTCAGGGAGTTGGTGTATTAATTCCTGACTATTTACTGTGACAGGTTTAAAGCCCAATATGTCAGGGAGTGCTGGGGCTCCTGCTCCACGCATGGAATTGCAAAGCCGGACAAACTTCCGGCTTCCCGGGAGCATCAAGCATCTCAGAGTGCTGCACGTCTCCTCTGCTCAGGGGGCTGGGAGCGCCCGAGTGAGCGGATTTCATCCCGGTTCCTCTCCCAGCCACTCCCAGGCTTACGGGTGCTGCAGTGGGAGAAACCATCCTTTCTTTCCTGGAGGGATACAGACAAGCCCCTCCCCAGTCTGGGCAGCTCTGTAGAGTCTGGGTGTGGAGTGGAGGTGCCACCTAGGTAGCTCTGTTGGTGCCAGTCAGGCCATGGAGGCACTGGTTGGTGGCCTGAGAGATGGCACTGATGGAGTTCCCCCTCTCTCCCTCTGTGCTGACCTCAAGCAAACCTCTATTAGCTGGTGCTGGCCCCATTCTGCAGGTCGGAACACTGAGGCTTAAGCAACCTCTCACAGCCCACGAGAGGCAGAATCCAGCACTGAGCTGCTATCTTCCTGGCTTCCTTTCTGGGAGACCCCAGGCCATTCTGCAAGTCCTATCTCCCTGCACTGCTGCCTCCAGGCCTGTACGTGAGGGTCCTTCCTACATCACATAGGTTTTCTAAAGAGATAGAGGAGGGACTTCCCTGGTGGTCCAGTGGTTAAGAACTCACCTTGCAATGCAGGGGACACGGGTTCGATCCCTAGTTAGGGAAGTAAGATCCCACATGCCACAGGGTGACTACGTTCACATGTTGCAATGAAGATCCCATGTGCCTCAATGAAGACCTGATGTAGCCAAAAACATAAATAAATATTAAAATAAAATAAAGAGATCAAGGAGCTCTATGTGTGCGTCATGCTTCCACCCTCCTGATGCTGCCTTTTTCTGTCCTCTGCCCGCTCTCCAGCAGGGGGGAAAAAATCGTTATGGAGTAATTTGATGAATGCCTTTTATTCCTTGGGCATGAGCTTGGAGTGTCAGCCTTTACCCTGAGCAGCATATTAAAGCCTTTCTTCCCAACACATTACTTAATAATGAAAGGGAGAACATTCTCGTCACCAGAATTTCTCATTACGTTTAAAAGCGCGCCCACACCTTGGAGTTGTGGGGAAGTGGCTGTGCGTAGGAGAGTACCAGGCACCTGGTCAATCCGCAGTTGCTGTTCATGACTATCGACTCTGTAGGGAGAGAGGGGTGCTGTCTGGTGTCTTCGCTGACTTGGAGGATGTATGTCATAATAAACTGGGACTCACTTGTGGAAATGTAACAGCACACAAAGGTTCTCTCTGTCCCAAGAGGAGTAGTTTGGGAAACATCCGTGAGAGTTTTCTGCCATTATAGATTTCTCTAACATGCACTGACACAGCAGCCACCAGACACGTGTGGCTACGGAGCCCTTGATGTGTGATGGGTACCGACGAGAATCTGCATTTGTAACCTTAGTTCACTTAAGTTTAGACAGACACACGCGGCAGTTGGCTACTGACTCACAGAGTACAGAGGTGGTCTCCTTTTGTTGTGACTGATGGGCGGGCTTCCCTGGTGGCTCAGACGGTGAAGAATCTGCCTGCAATGTGGCAGATGGGAATGGAGAGAGGAATGGCTACTCACTCCATGCCTGGAGAATCCCAGGGACAGAGGAGCCTGGCGGGCTACAGTCACTGGGGTTGCAAGAGTGGGACACGACTGAGTGACTAGCACTTTCACAGCACACGTGGGTAGTGCACGTGAATAACCATGAGTAGCACACACGAATGCTCTACAGTGAGTTACTGCCAGAACACACATCCTAGTGAAGTTCAGAAACACGGCGGGGGAGAGGGGGTTCATAAAGATGTTGTGGATCATTCCTCGGAGGTGACGTGCCTAAGACACAAATACGCCTAAGTGGCTCCTGCCTTCCAAGTTAAGGAAGGATCTCTGCCTGAAGGACCATGATGGGCACCTCTGTTTAAGTGAAGCTGGTGATCTCAGCCTCAAACCGAAACAGGAAATGAAGGCATTTTGGCCCCATGGAATCCAAATGGGCAAGTCTCCACTGATATTCCTGGCTGCTTTCCAGGGATGAATTATTTCAAGAGAGGCAAATATCCTGGGGCAGATCGAATAGGCCAACTCCTATCTCATTTCTTGAAGCTTCTGTGTCAAACCCTATTAAAATATGAAGAGGACCTTTCTGCCAGAAGGCCAGATGTCTACCCTAAAATAAACCTGCAAGAGGAGCCTTTCAGAAATGTGAATAGCCAGTGACAGTTTTAGAAGGAAGCTCTCAGAAAGCGGTGTGTTTGATAACACGGGGACAGATGACTCAGAAGGGTGACCTGCATCATCGAAACTGCAGGTGCTGTGAACACTGTCCTTTATCATGTGGTCAGAGAGGGCGGGCAAGCTAGCCCAGGGAGTGATCCTGCAGAAGAGAGTGAGGAGGTGCAGGGAGGGGAGAGGGGTGGGAGCAGGGACTGAGGGCTGCTCAAGGACAGCAGAGACCAGGGGAGACCAGCAGAAACCAGTCAAGGCCAGGGGACCCGCGGGGGACCCAACCCAGCCAGTTATATTTCCCAATTCTCCCAGTCTTTTGAATGAACAACTACTCTCTATGCTAAGAGGAGGTTGCCCCCGTGGATCATTTAGGGAAATTGTGACAGTCACAGTCTCCTTGGGAAGGGGTTGCAAGTACAAACTCAACCTTGTATGTAGGAACACAAGAATCAGGGCCAATGGAAGGCTTGATTTCAGAGCAGTCGGAGACAGTCCGCTGCATTCCAGGTACCATCACTCCAGATCATTTCTTGGATCCCTTGTCCTTGAGTCACTTAGCACACAGTATTCTGTGCCTCACCTTCCAAAAATATCTACTGTCATCTAGCTTTCTAAAAACGTCCTCTTATTCATTACATTACCTACAGATTTAAGAATCCTCCCCATGTGGTCACAGGGCTTGACTCAAGAGCCCTGAGGAAAGGAGGCAGGAAGGGGTGTGAGAGATAAGGACGAGAGAGGCGTGGCTGTCTTCTGGTTGCTCCTGCTAGAGTAAGGGAGACAGGGATGGCAACCAACAATTATAACATCACGCAGTGATGGTTTAAACAAAACTGAACACGGTGTATCCTGGAGCTCAAAGGAAAGGATGGCTAACCGGGGAGCAGGAAGCAGAAGGTGAGATAAGAGAAGCGAGCTAGAGAGGTGCAGCAGCTTAATAGGTCTTAGCAAATAAGTAGTAGGCCAGAGAAAGCCAAAGCGGCCTTTCTGGTGAGTGTACAGAGGGCGCAGGCACAGAGATGGTGGCTAAACGGAGTACTGAGGCCTGTGGTGGGGGCTGCAGTCCTCATGAGCCGAGGCTGGGGAAGGAGGAGCCGTCGGACCAGCCAGGGCTCTGGGTGTGAAGTGGGGGAACCACAGCTTGATCTCCCAGTTACTGGGAAATAGCAGAGGTCTTTGAACAGGAAATTTTATGATTGGTTTTGTTTTTTGGGGGGACTGGAACTGGGTATTCTTCCTTCCTTACCAGCCCATGGTTATAAGTGTAAGTTACAGTGAAAGTGAGACCCATGTATCACTCCCATAGTTTCATATCCCCCTTCCATCTGCTGAAGGGAAAGACCCCACCCCAAATGTAAGTTGGTACAGCCTCTATGGAGAACAGTTCCTCAGAAAACTAAAAACAGAGTAAGCATATGATCCAGCTATCCCACTCCTGGGCACATACCCAGACAAAACTATAATTCAAAAGACACATGCGCCCTTGTGTTCACGGCAGCAGCGTCCACAGCACCCAAGACGTGGAAGCACCTCAATGTCCATCAGCAAATTAATGGCTAAAGAAGAGGTGGTGCATACAGACTTTGGAAAACTACTCAGCTGTAGAAAAGAATGAAATAATGCCATTTGCAACCACATGGGTGCAACCAGAGATGATCACAGTAAGTGAAGTAAGTCAGAAAGAAAAAGACAAATAAATACCATATGCTATCACTTTTATGTGCAACGTAAAAGATGACACAAATGACTTATCTATGAAACAGAAACAGATTCACATACACAGAGAACAGACTTGCCAGTGCCAAGGGGGAGGGGGTTGGGGGAGGGATGGAGTGGGAGGTTGGGGTTGGCAGATGTTAAGTTTTTATACATAGAATGGATAAACAACAAAGTCCTACTATATAGCACAGTGAACTATATGTAATATCCTGTGATATAACAGGGGCTTCCCTGGTGGCTCAGACAGTAAAGCGTCTGTCTGCAGTGTAGGAGACCTGGGTTCGATCCCTGGGTTCGATCCCTGGGTTGGGAAGATCCCCTGGAGAAGGAAATGGCAGCCCACTCCAGTATTCTTGCCTGGAAAATCCCATGGACGGCAGAACCTGGTAGGCTACTGTCCATGGGGTCACAAAGAGTTGGACACGACTGAGCGACTTCACTTCACTTCATGATATAACAGAACATTGTAAAGTAATCATATTCCAATAAGAAATATCCTATGATAAACCATAGTGGAAGAGAATATTATTAAAAAATGTACATATGTGTATAACTGAATCACTTTCCTATAGAGTATAAATTAACACAACATTATAAATCAGCTATCAGTTCAGTTCAGTCACTCAGTCGTGTCCGACTCTTTGCGACCCCATGAATCACACCACGCCAGGACTCCCTGTTCATTACCATCTCTTGGAGTTCACTCAGACTCACGTCCATCAAGTCCGTGATGCCATCCAGCCATCTCATCCTCCATCGTCCCCTTCTCCTCCTGCCCCCAATCCCTCCCAGCATCAGAGTCTTTTCCAATGAGTCAACTCTTCGCATGAGGTGGCCAAAGTACTGCAGTTTCAGCTTTAGCATCATTCCTTCCAAAGAAATCCCAGGGTTGATCTCCTTCAGAATGGACTGGTTGGATCTCCTTGCAGTCCAAGGGACTCTCAAGAGTCTTCTCCAATACCACAGTTCAAAAGCATCAATTCTTCGGCACTCAGCCTTCTTCACAGTCCAACTCTCACATCCATACATGACCACAGGAAAAACCATAGCCTTGACTAGACGGACCTTAGTCGGCAAAGTAATGTCTCTGCTTTTGATATACTATCTAGGTTGGTCATAACTTTTCTTCCAAGGAGTAAGTAAGTGTCTTCTAATTTCATGGCTGCAGTCACCATCTGCAGTGATTTTGGAGCCCCCCAAAATAAAGTCTGACACTGTTTCCACTGTTTCCCCATCTATTTCCCATGAAGTGATGGGACCAGGTGCCATGATCTTTGTTTTCTGAACGTTGAGCTTGAAGCCAACTTTTTCACTCTCCTCTTTCACTTTCATCAAGAGGTTTTTTAGCTCCTCTTCACTTTCTGCCATAAGGGTGGTGTCACCTGCATATCTGAGGTTATTGATATTTCTCCTGGCAATCCTGATTCCAGCTTGTGCTTCTTCAAGTCTATACTCCAATAAAAATATTAGAACTGAAGGTCTTAATTTTTTTAAAGAAGTTTAAGGACTTCCCTGGTGGTCCAGTGGCTAAGACTCCAGGCTCCCAATGCAGGGGGCCTGGGTTTGATCCCTGGCCAGGGAACTAGATCCCACCTGCTGCAACTAAGACCTGGTGCAACCAAATAAATAAATAATAAAAAAGAAAGAAGTTTAATGTTCACAGCCAAACTTCTCTTTCAGTTTGAGAACCATCCCCCCTCCTCCCCCAAAAAAGTTCTTCTCAGAACATGGGGCTAGATTTGAGACTCACTATTAACAAAAAACTTTGCTGGGCTAAGACATTGCTGGAAGCTGTTTAGCCTCCCCTGAAGCAAGCCGACCATCAGTGGGACTTAATGGTTGTGTTTAAGTGAATTCTCAACAACTCAGGAATACTTTAGAAGGCAAACTGAATTCTGGAGGCTTTTCTATCCTGAAAACTGTGTTCTTTCTCTGGAGTGTCAGTAATTCTGTGGAGAAAGGCAGGGAAGTAGTGATGTGGGCAGTTCCCGGAAGGGAATCCAAGCAGTGCAAATCCCAGTTCTGCCAGTTGCAGTGTGACCTTGGCCCAGTTACTCAGTTGGCTCTGCCTCAGTTTTCTCATCTGTTAAATGGGGATCATAACAGTATGTCCTACATAGAACTGTTGTGAAGATTAAATGGGTGGGTGGAGTTTAACGCAGTGCCTTGGAAAACACAGCAGCTCAAGCAATGGTGATGCGTGATTACTTTCTGCTTCGGTTTACAGGAAGAATGGAAGGCTGGATGGTAAAACAGGAGTGTTGTAGAAAACCATTAAACTAGTAATTGCAGGTGGCTCAAGCTGTGGGACACCGCTTTGCTTTTCAGATGAGCATGATTGCAGGTCAGAGAGTATTTTTCTGTGGAGAAGATTTGGGCAAACACTGACAGCTATTTTTATGGCTACTGCTGCAGAGAAAATCGCTCAGTCACGTCCGACTCTTTGTGACTATACAGTCCATGGAATTCCCCAGGCCAGAATACTGGAGTGGGTAGCCTCTTCCTTCTCCAGGGGATCTTTGACCAGGGATCAAATCCAGGTCTCTCGCATTGCAGGCAGATTCTTTACCAGTTGAGCCACCAGAGAAGTCAATGTAGCTTTGCCCAGAGTCAAGGCAACAGATGGATCTGACCTGGACGAGTGTTGTCTCTATGAGACAATGTGGCTCTCATCGCGGGGTGTGGAGGAGTCTGGAAAAGTGAGCTATTAAAGGAGACAAGTTGTAAAAGGCAGACAGGATGCCCCTTTGGCTCTGACACTGTGGTCGAACTGAGAGAAAGGTGTCCGCGGGCTCGGAGACTAATTAAATGACTGCCGGAAGCCCCCAGCTCTCCTCTGGCGGCAGAAGGTTACTCAACTGCTAACTCAGGAAGGCGGGGTCTTCCCCACCCTGGCCTGGAAGCCTGGGGCTGCTGCTCAGTGTTTAGCCCTGAAGGCAGGAAGCATCTTCCTGAAGTTCACGTCTCCAGCAGGTCTCCATGTTCACAGGCAGGAAATGCAGAACAACCACAGGAACCCCAAGCAGGCATCCAAACTCAGCATCCCAGTGGTTCTCTGCCCTAGACCCAGTAGGTAAGACAGGTCAAGTGCTCACTGTGGCCAGGCTGGACGGTGCTCTGGGCAGAAGGCCTGCCTCCCCATGCTCTTCAGTGACGACCGGCTCGTGGATTCCACGGGACAGGAGTAGTTGCCTGGCTACCAAAAGAAGTGTCTTCCCTCCATTTTTATGTAAAACTGATTTTCTTTTATCAAAGCTTATTAGTATCAAATTACAGTAATTAAAGTCAGCTTTAGGGAAAGAATAAACTCCCCTTCCCGTCAACACAATTGTTTTTGCATTTTCTCCTTCAGTCTTTGCCATGCTGTTCATATAGTTTCAAAGATCTGCAACCAGTAGTCTGCAACTTGTAGTTTGGTTTTTATTCGACATTATGTCATGAGCATCATTAGTGTTGCTCTATGATTTCATAATTAATTTTTAGAGCTTTATGACAGATATTCCACCGAGTTACTAGACCATCATTTATTTAGTCATTCCCTCTTAATGAGCATTTGGATCATTTTCAGTGTTTGGCTATGATGGTGACTGCTGTGTGAATGTCTTTGTATTTATACTTAGTTTCTTCTATTAAATTCTTCCTTAGGATAAAATACAGGAGATGAGTCTACTGGAATGAAAGGTATACACTTTTTTTTTCTTCTTAATACATATCATCTTCCAAAAGGATTGAACTAATTTATGTCACCAGCCGTATGTGATGGCACCACTTCCTTTCCAATTTCTCTCACACTGGCGACTGCAATGCAAATTTGTGTTATTCATTTTTACAGTACCCTAAGTCTGCTTCAGTTACATTTCTTGGGTTGTTACTGTCTTCCTCTCTGCGACCCTTCAGTCCAAGAAGACCGAGCAATTCACCATGCCCTGTTGGCCTTAACCTTCTAAGACATCCCTACAGCCCCCAACTTAAGCCTGAATCTGTTTTCACTGATTCTCTCTTTTTTTAGTTGAATGATTTTTTAAATTTGTTTTTGGCTGTGCTGGGTCTTTGCTGCGGTGAGGGCTTTTCTCTAGCTGCCTGAAGAGGGCCTGCTCGCTAGCAGCAGTGCGTGGCCTTCTCATCGTGGCGGCTTCTCCGGTTGTGGAGTGCAGGCTCAGGGCGTGAGGGCTCAGCAGTTGCAGTTCCCTGGCTCTAGAGCTCAGTAGTTGTGGCACATGGGCTTCGTTGCTCTGCAGCATGTGGCATCTTCCCCAATCAGGGATCAAACCCTTGTCTCCCGCATTGACAGGCAGATCCTTTACCACTGAGCCACCAGGGAAGCCTTTGTTTTCGCTGATTCGTACGGCTGGGTAGAATCTTCTTGCCTGTCCCTGGCACCTGCCAGATTTGATTCTCTTCCAGAACCTCCTAGCATGGCACGTTTTCTGTCTCGTCAACCCCTCCAATTGCTTCAATTCAAGAATTACTGTTCCATGCTGTCTGGACAGCATCCCACCCTCTCCTGATGGTAAGCACTGATGTAGACAATTAGTGCAAGTGGTAAGAACATTTACCCATACGCTTGATTATGATGTGCTTTCTCTCATGGGAGTTGTCTACATCCTTTGCCATTTCATTTATCTACCCATTCATTCGCATTCATTCATTCCCCCCCAAAATTAGTGAGTGCTTAAGGTATTCTGGATGGTAGAGATATGACAGTGAAAATGTAACCTCTGCCCTCATCTCACTTACAGTTTACTGGGGCACACACACTATTAACAAGCAAGCAAGTAAACAAGTAATATATCAGGCAGTGATAAGAGCTAAAGAAACAAAAACTAAAGTACTGTAAAAAAAAAAAAAAGAAAGAAAGAAAGAAAGAAAGAAAAGAAAGTGAAATCGCTCAGTTGTGTCCGACTCTTTGTGACCCCATGGACTGTAGCATACCAGGCTCCTCCGTCCATGGGATTCTCCAGGCAAGAATACTGGAATGGGCTGCCATTTCCTTCTCCAGGGGATCTTCCCACCCCAGGGATCGAACCCGGGTCTCCTGCATTGCAGGCAGATGCTTTACCCTCTGAGCCACCAGGGAAGTAAAAGCAAAGCCCCAGTAAAGGGCTAGATAAACTTTTCTCAAAACAAAACTGGATACGGTGTTGCCATTTTGTGTGGGCTAGTCAGGGGAAAATCTCACTGGGAAGGTGACATTGGTCCTGCAGGAGGTGAAGGAGGAGCCCTGTGTACACCTGGGGGAACGGCATACCAGGCAGAGGGAAGCCAAGTGCAATGCCCTGACACAAGGTATGGTCGGCAGGTTTTAGAAACAGCAAGGAAGCCAGTGAAGCTGAAACAGACCTGGAGGGTTTGGGCAGCAGCAGAAGGGTGGGGCAGACCGGTGAGAGATATCAGATGTTGGCCTTGTAGGTCACTATAAATATTTTGGCTTTTACTCCTGATTCGAGATGGGAGTCACTGGATAACTGTGAGCTGAGATGTGACATGTTCTGATTTGTTCCAAAAGGACCACTCTGGCTGCTATGTTGAGTGTATAAATGCAGAATTCCAATCATTAGTAGGCTCTGTATATCATCCAGGAGACAGTTGATGGCTGGATTGGTAGTGGAGGTGAAGGAAGGTGTATTAGATTCCAAACGCACAGTCCAGGAAGAATCCACAGTATCTGCTGATGGTTCAGGTCTGCTGAATGTGAGAAAGAAGCCAAGGATGATCTCTTTCTATGAAGGTCATGTCCCATGTTAACTTTAAAGAAAGTGTTTCAGTTTAGGAAGATTTGAGGCATGGTGGCAGAGACCACCGCTCAGCTCTTTGGTTTATACTTCTTTTTCAGGTATCTTATTCTGAGGAAAGGTTTTGTTTCAACCATGTTTGATTTGGGGCAACCATGCACAGATGTAGGGGAGAGCGCCGGAGACACATAAGCATTCACTGTCCCCCATTCTCACACACAGTAGCAGAATTCACAGTAGGTGTGGGACAGCTCGACGCATCTCTGGGATGAGTATGGGAAGAGGGGAGGTGAGTGGAAGTATCCCCTTGAGGTGAGGGGGGACAACTGCCAGTCATAAGAGACGACATCTTCCCTCTTCAACTAGCCCATAAGCTCAAACACTGATGTCAGATATGCCGATGACCTGGCTGTGCCCACGAGCCAAGAACTGTGAAGGAATAAGACGGAGGACGCCGAGGTTCTGAGATGACCGGGGGAGAAGATCTGCCCCCTGCCACTTCCCCAGGACTGTTATTTGGGACAGAAAACACTCTTTTTTGAGCCACAGTTTCTTGGGAGTCTTTTTGGTACAATAGCTTAACCTTTACCCTAATATAAGAGCCAATTCCAGGGACTCCCCTGGTTAAGAAACCACCTTCCAATGCAGGGAATGTGGGTTCGATCCCTGGTTGGGGAACTAAGATCCCACATGCCCTAGGGCAACTAAGCCTGCATGTCGCAACTACTGAGTCCACAAATCACAACTAAGACCTGACAGACAAAATAATAATAATAAAAAGAGCTAATTCCAAAACAAATCAGTGAGCCAGCAGAAAATGAGAAGGTAGAAAGTGACATCTTCCAACCGAGGGAGGAAGCCTGAAGGATCAGATCCTTCAGATGAGTACAGAAAGGAGGAAGGCCAAGGGTGAAGCGTCATCCAGTAGCTTGGCACACCAACAGCAAAGAAAGCTAGCCACGGTTTCAGCTGAGCATGGTGGGAACAGGTTGGCAGTGGTCAACAGTGGGTGGAAAGACATTGGGTGGAGGAGACAAAGAATTCTGGAGTTTTAAGGCAGGAAGATTTTCCCAGCATGAGGCCAATAGGTATTGGGAAGTGGGGCCTGAGGTCAAAAGACTGGAGGGTAAGTCACTCCACTGTGAAGAAGGCAAACCACGAGAAACCATCCTGGGAGAACATATTCTTACAGTCATTGGGGAGGTGGGGAGAAAGGACCCAGTAGGTCTCTTGAAAAATATGTCTTTTATTAGCCACACACTAACCTTGATCTATGCTAAGGGAGGGGGGAGAAGACATCTAACAACCTTTCCCATTAAAGTTAATGGGGAATCTCCTATAAAGTCTAAGGGCAGAATACGGCATGATGAATCTGTAAGATTACTTCATGACGCTTCCCAAAGATAAATAAGGCTCTTAAGAGACATGTTTATTGGTGAACAATTTATATCGCTGTATGTACCATCAACTAGAATGTAATACACAATTGCTGAGGAAACGATGACCAAGTTTGGCTCCAGCTGGCGCTGCACCCATGGGAATGCGGTAAATAACTCCTGAATCTCAATGAAGATAAATGGGTGTGCTGGGTGAACACTGCCAGGGAGCCAACGCGCGCCTCCCAACTCTCCTTTAGTGTGTTAGTCACTCAGTCATGTCTGACTCTTTGTGACCCTATGGACTCTAGCCCGCCAGGCTCCTCTGTCCATGGGGTTCTCCAGGCAAGAATACTGGAGCGGGTTGCCATGCCCTCCTTCAGAGGATCTTTCCGACCCAGGAATCAAACCTGCATCTCCTGCATTGCAGGCATATTCTTTACTCCCTGAACCATCATCGAAGCTCATAATATATACACACATGAGTATATAGATAAGAGTATATGTGTATACAAATATACATATGTTGGAGAAAGAAATGGAAACCCACTCCAGTATTCTCGCCTGGAGAAACCCATGGACAGAGGAGCCTGGTGGGCTACAGTCCATGGGGTCCCAAGAGTCAGACACAACTTAGCGACTAAACCACCACCACTATACATATTATAAATACAATATAAATAAATATTCAGATTATTTTCCATTATAGGTTATTACAAGATTTTGAATATACTTCTCTGTGTTATATAGTAAATCCTCATTGCTTATTTATTTTATGTACAGTAAATAAAAATACTGTCTTTTGTGTCTGTTAATCCATAACGTCTTATGGAAAAACCTGAATGGACTTTTTGGCTAACCCAGTAGATTGAGATCCAACTGAGGTCAGGTCCTTCAAAGCAGAGGCAATGGGTTGTCTGACCATAATCAGTTGGGTGTGTATGTAGAGGGCTAAAGTTTCTGGAAGTATTGAAGCAGCCAATTAGATACAGGGTGCAGAAAATGGGGTGAGGACTGGCTGTCACCATCTCCCTGGTCAGGCTGTGTGTGGCAACCTGAGTTGGATGGGGAGGGCAGTAATGAGAACCGTCTTGGGGAAGCATGACATGGATACTAACTGGGCTGGTGTTAAGCTGGCTGTGCTATATTATTTGCCATAACAATCGTTCCTATCACTATAACCATATACCTCTTTGCAATGATCCTGTAGCTCTTGCCATCAGGAGATGAAGCCTTTCCCCCTACCTCCTGTATCTGGGTTGACCTCATGACCTGTCTTAGCCAACAGAAAGTGGCAGACGTGGCATCGTGCCAGGTCTGAGCCTAGGACTCAGGAGGCTGTGTAGATTTTTCTCTCTTGGAAACCAGTCCAGTCCTATGAACAAGCCCAGGCTAGGCAGCCGGATGATGAGAGACTAAGTGGACTGGAGCAGAGTCAGACCAGTGGTCCAGGGCAGACTTCAGAAATGTGAGAGCATAGTGACCATCAGCATAGCCACTAGACAAATACCCCTGTAGCCAGGGGCAGGGGGAAATTTCTGCCTGATGTGTAGGTCAGTGGCACAGCTGATAAACTGGATGGCCAGCCTAGATCCTGTCTCAGAATGGTGACTTCCAGAGCCCCACTCACCTGTAGACATCATCCCCAAGGAGAACCAGCAGCAATGGCTACATCACCCACCACACCAGCATCTGAGCTTCTTCTGGGAGGCGTGTGCCATGATGGGTGGGCATGGGAAGCTAAGGACCATGGCTCTGGCAAGTCTAGACCTGACACCTGGCACGGGCTCACTGAGGGACTTAGCCTCCTTGGGTTTCTTCATCAGTAAAATGGGGCTCCAGGCCTGCGTTCCGATTATTTTATAGTCATCAGAGGACGCCTGAGGCAGGTGGGGCTTTCCCTCTGCCTCGGAAATCCTGTGCCTGGTCCTGTTCTTAACTACTCAGCTGCTGTCCGGTCAGGACAGGGCTGGGCTCTTGGCAAACCTTCTCCACTCCTTGTGCTGGTGATCTTGTGTTTAGTGAATTTCTTCCTGTTTTGGAGCCCAGAAAGGATTGTCCTGGTGNGAGGCAGGTGGGGCTTTCCCTCTGCCTCGGAAATCCTGTGCCTGGTCCTGTTCTTAACTACTCAGCTGCTGTCCGGTCAGGACAGGGCTGGGCTCTTGGCAAACCTTCTCCACTCCTTGTGCTGGTGATCTTGTGTTTAGTGAATTTCTTCCTGTTTTGGAGCCCAGAAAGGATTGTCCTGGTGGCCCAAGCCATGCATTTTTCCTCATAAAAGAGCATGTGGGTGGGGAATGGTTTGCTCGTTTGCAGCCAGGTTGCCCCTGCTCCCTACCAGTCTGCAACCCACCACCCACAACATTGCTCCCATTCCTGTGGGCCAGGAGGCGGTGCCCAGGGTGTGGACTGACGTCCATCAGAAGTCTGATTGAGGGTTAGGAAAAATCATTTGGGACGTGATGACAATCACAGGCACAGACCCTACACTTATGGCTGCTGTTTCTTTTCATAGACTATTCCCAGGGGACCTCTGTCCTAAGCAGTTGCCAATCTCTGTTAAAAAGCTCCATATTTCCCCATAGCTCTAGAAAATCTTAAAGGGGAAAATCCTCAAGCTTTGAGTCATCTACTCCTTTTGCTACCCTCTATCTCATTCCATACTCTTCCAGAATTTTTGCACATGCATACATATATATTATATGCATATGATATGAGAAACTACCTCTCTCCACATATGTGTAGAGATAACACACATATATGTGTGTATACACACATACATATATATGTCTGTGTAAAATGAAATCATACTAATTAGCAGCCTTTTGTTTTCACTTAGTATATCATAAACAGCTTTTCTGATCATTGAGATTTTACTAAAAGGCCACAATCTCAAGACCAAAAGCCAAATTCAGAGCCTGAACGGTCTTATTTGATGATGTCTCTTAGAGTGGGAATTTCCTATAGCTTGGATGGTAAAGAATCTGCCTGCAATGCAGGAGACCCAGGTTTGATCCCTGGGTCAAGAAGATCCCCTGGAGAAGTAAATGGCAACCCATTCCAGTATTCTTGCCTGGAGAATCCCATGGACAGAAGAGCCTGGGAGGCTCCAACTCATGAGGGTGCAAAGAGTTGGACACAACTAAGCGACTGATACACATACACAGGAAGGGGCATAAATCCTTCGAGCTTTCACTGGCCCTAGAGGCCTCTGAGATTGTCATCCTGAGTTTTCTATTATAATTTAAAATTATTATCATTCCACCATCAATTCAGTTCAATCACCCAGTTGTGTCCAACTCTTTGCGACCCCATGGACTGCAGCATGCCAAGCTTCCCTGTCCATCACCAACTCTCAGAGCTTGCTCAAACTCATGTTTATAGAGTCGGTGATACCATTCAACCATCTCATCCTCTGTCATCACCTTCTCCCCATGCCTTCAATCTTTCCCAGCATCAGGGTTTTTTCCAGTCAGTCAGTTCTTTGCATCAGGTAGCCAAAGTATTGGAGCTTCAGCTTCAGCATCAGTCCTTCCAATGAATAGTCAGGGCTGATTTCCTTTAGGATTGACTTGGTTTGATGGATTGACTTGATATGGTTTGATCCCACCATATCAATCAATATTGCTCAGTAGTAATTGGCATTTGGGACCAGCCACTTTCTGTTTTCTGAGACTCTTTTGCACATTGGAGGTAGAGTATCTCTGGTACCACTCACTCAATGCCAGGATGCCCCAGGTCAACATGACAACCAAAACTGACATGTATGGCCAACATGGGCCACCTGTGAAGGGTGAATGACGAGAACATCGCAGACTCTCTTCACTGATATGTCTCAGTAAGATGCCCTAGTTCACCTGGGGCAGTCCCAGGAACTCCAGGGTCCAGATGTATTTATTAACAGCACCCACTCTCACTCTCTGAAGTAACCCTGATTGGATGATAAATGGCTACCCCAAAGTACAAGGCTCTACTTCAGAACTGGTTGGATTTGACAGACTTCTGTCTGGGAGAGTCGTGAAGTTGTTCAGTCGTGTCCGACTCTTCGTGACCCCATGGATATAGCCCACCAGGCTCCTCCATCCATGGAATTTTCTAGGCAAGAGTACTGGAGTGGGTTGTCATTTCCTTCTCCAGGGGGATCTTCCCAACCCAGGGATCGAACCCGGGTCTCCGGCATTGCGGGCAGACACTTTACCGTCTGAGCCACCAGGGAATTGCCTGGGAGAGACTAGATGCTAAAGGCATTTGGCGTGTCTTCCCAGAGTTAATCTGTCTGTCTGATGGTGGACACTTCTGGTGGGCGCTGCCATGGACAGCTTCAAGGCTAAAGTCATGGCATTCAGTGACCTGGACATATATATATATATATATATATATATATATATATTTTTTTTTTAAGTGAGCAGAGGAATGGCTTAAGGATAAGGCTTGGCTGGAAAGTCTGAATGGCTGGTGACCTCTTAGATTAAAGAAGACCTGGGGCTTTACAAAGAGGGAGAACCTCTTTTATCCACCCTCTGAGGGACCCCAAGCAACAAGACAGGCTGCATGTGTGGTATTAACATTTATTCTATGCATTGCATATCTATTTCCAGGCTGCGTGTGTGGTATTCACATTTATTCTATGTATTGCGTATCTATTTCCAGGCTGCATGTAGAAATGTGCTTTATGTGTGTGCTTGGTTGCTTCAGTAGTGTCTGACTCTGCAACCCCATGGACTGCAGCCCGCCAGGCTGCTCTGTCCATGGGATTCTCCAGGCAAGATTACTAGAGTGGGTCGCCATTTCCTCCTCCAGGGGATCTTCCTGACCCAGGGATGGAGCCTGTGTCTCTTAAGTCAGCCGGGTTCTTTAGCGCCACCTGGGAAGCCGTCTGTGCTTCATATCTAAAGATTAAGAATTTTTTCAAGACCCTCTTCAAGACCCATTTTTTGCCCGCTTAGGGATAACAGTTGAGACTGTGTGACCGGGAGAGGTCTGCTGGGCTCCACATTTAATAGATGGAGCCCAGGGCAGAGAAGGGAAGCAGAAGCTTAGGGTATGAAGGGCTTCTGGGTTATTTCACCCTCCCTACCTTGGAAACTTGCATTCCCCCTGAGCATGCCCACAGGTGGAAGGTCAGCTTGGCTTCAAAACACTAGCCCTAAGCTTCACCCTGACTGGCTGGTGGATGGTGGGTCATGGATATCACTATGGCAACAGGCAGAACCAGGACTTGGGGCTCCCAGTCTTGGGTCAGAATGCTTTCTTGGGTCCTTTACATCTCCCTTTGGATTTCCTCCTAAGATGTTTAAACCTTCACTCTCCCATTTACATCTAAAAGATGCAATAAGTTAGGAGGGACCAGGTGTCTCAGAGAGAAGGCGCACTGAGGCTACAGGGGATGCAAGCTCAACAGCCACTTAGAAAACAAGCTCAGTGGACTGAGACTCTCCTCTCCTGTGGGCTGGTTGGAGAAGTGGGTTCCATCAAGAACCTTCTAGGTAACCCTTTCACGTGGGGACATTTCATTCACTCAGGGCTGAGGAGAGGTTCTTTCCCAGGAACTACGCCCAGGCAGCAGCTGGGTATCTGGGCCATGGAAGAAGATTCATCCCAAACCTCTGACTGCAAAGGGGCTGGGGTGAGGGTAACGAGGCTATTTTCAGGTGAACCCTAAGTGTTTACAGCAGGCCCTGTGCAGGAAATGTGTCCTCTGTTGAAAGCCATGGTTCTTGCTACAATTCATTCTCAATTTATGGACTTTTTTGGATTGGTGCTCCTTTAAAGAGACCTCTCAACTATTCCTGTGGGCAGCTCTGTGTGTCGACACATGATTCGCTCTGTGTCAGTTATGCGTGAATCACAGGCATTACTACCATCTGGAAGACCACAGAAACGTTTCACGGGGTGCTATCTTTCCTGCCATCAGACTTCTGCAATGTCCTTCCTGATCTTGCTCATCTGACCTCAGCTCAGATTCACAGTTTCCACTAGGAATAATATATTGCTGCTGCTGCTGCTGCGTCGCTTCAGTCGTGTCTGACTCTGTGCGACCATATAGACAGCAGCCCACCAGGCTCCTCCATCCCTGGGATTCTCCAGGTAAGAACACTGGAATGGGTTGCCATTTCCTTCTCCAATGCATGAAAGTGAAAAGTGAAAGTGAAGTCGCTCAGTCTGTCTGACTCTTAGCGACCCCATGGACTGCAGCCTACCAGGCTCCTCCATCCGTGGGATTTTCCAGGCAAGAGTTCTGGAGTGGGGTGCCATTGCCTTCTCCATGATGGATTGCTACTGGATTTTAAAAATTAAAAATGTTTAGAACCTATGTAGCAAGAAGCACTTTGTGGGAATCAGTATGTGCTAATATCAATATTAATTTAAATAGTAATATTATTTCCTGGGTTCTGTGTACCAGGTCTGTGCTGAGCCCTTCAATGGACAACTCATTTAATTCTCATGAATACACTGTGATATGTATGTTAGTCACCCAGTTGTGTTCGACTCTCTGCGACCCCAGGGACTGTAGCCAGCCAATTTCCTCTGTCCCTGGAATTCTCCAGGCAAGAATACTGGAGTGGGTAGTTATTCCCTTCTCCAGGAGATTTTTCTGACCCAGGGATTGAACCCAGATCTCCTGCATTGCAGGCAGATTCCTTACTGTCTGAGCCACCAGGGAAGTCCACATTGTGAGATATATATGTATAATTAATTTCTTCATGTCCCAGAGGATAAGACTCAGGCTCAGAAAGGATAAGTAACTTGATGTCACCAGTCAGAATAGCCATCATCAAAAAGTCTACAAAGAATAAGTGGTAGAGAAGGTATGGTGAAAAAGGAACCCTCTACACACTGTTGGTGGGAATGTACACTGGTGTGCCACTATGGAAAACAATATGGAGGTTCCTCACAAAACTAAAAACAGAACTACCACATGACCCAGCAATCCCATTCCTGAGCGTATGTCTGGAGAAAACCATAATTTGAGAAGACACATGCACCACAGTGTTCCCAGAACTATTTACAATAACCAGGACATGAAGCAACCTAAACATCCATTGGCAGATGAATGGATAAAGAAGGTGTGGTCCATGTATACGATGGAATAGTACTCAGCTATAAACTGGGATGAAATAATGCCATTTGGAGCAACATGGACGGATCTAGAGATGACCATACAAAGTGAAGTAAGTCAGACAGAGAAAGACAAGTAAGAATCACTTATAAGTGCAATCTAAGATATGACTGAGAGTTCCCTTGTGGTCCAGTAGTTGAAAATGTGCCTGCTGACGCAGAGGATTCAGGTTTGATCCCTGGTCTGGGAAGATCACACACGCCGCGGGGTAACGAAGTGAAGGTCGTGTGCTCTAGAGCCCATGCTCCACAATAAAGGGAGCCACAGTGGAGAGGCCTGAGCACTGCAACTAGCAAGCAGCTCCTGCTCGCTGCAACTAGAGAAAGCCCATGCACAGCAACAAAGACCCTGCACAGCCCAAAACAGTAGGTATTTTCTTAAAAGGATAAAAAATGACACAATTAACTTATCTACAAAACAGACTCTCCGACATAGGACAAAACTTGTGGTTACCAAAGGGAAGGGGGCACAGAGGGGTAAGTTAGGAGTTTGGGATCAGCATATACATGGTGAAAGTGAAGTCGCTCAGTCGTGTCCAACTCTTTGAGACCCCAGGGACCCCAGGCTCCTCTGTCCATGGGATTTTCTAGGCAAGGGTACTGGAGTGGGTTGCCATTTCCTTCTCCAGGGAGTCTTCCTGACCCAGGGATCAAACCCAGGTCATCTGCATTGTAGACAGACGCTTTATCTTCTGAGCCACCTGGGAAGTCCATATACATGGTGCTAAATATAAAATAGGCAAAAAACAAGGACAAGGTAGAGCCCAGGGAACTACACTCACTCTCTTATAATAACCTATAAAGGGAAAGAATCTGAAAGGTATATGTGTATATGCATAACTGAATCACTTTCCCATACCCCTGAAACTAACACAACATTGTAAATCAACCATAGTTCAAATTAAAAAATAAGAGTACACAGCCACTGAATAGCCGAGCTAAGATGCAGATTTGGATCGATCTGATGCAGAGCCTGAGTCCTTAATCACAGGGATATACGGGCTCAGAGAACGTGGGGAAGAGAATCCCACTTACCTGTTCTCTGTGAGGCACACACACTCCCAGTGCCTCTGCTTACCAGGCACGCAGTGTGGGGTCACAATGACATCACCGCCTCAATGTCAGAAGGTCAGGATGTGAGTAGCTAAAACGGCCCACTTGTATTCAGTTTATCATTAAGACTGAATGCTACAATGTGCATGACTAAGGTTTATATAATTGTAGGTTGTGAAGGCTTTCATAAAAGAGGGCTGTTAATGCAGATGCACACACCTGTCCCTACATGCTTATTATATACAACACACGCATACAAGAGTAACCAGAAGGGGCCTAAGTGATCATCTGTACTTTACAAGTGAGGATGGTGAGGTTTGGTAAGAGATTTCTTTGTACTTTTCCAGGGGCTGGCAAAATGACGCCAAGGCTTAGAGAACAAATGACTGGAGGGTAGGTAAGGGACCACAGAATTGTAACACTGAAATGGAACACTGGAAAGCCTGGCTCACTGAGTGCTAGGAACTTCAGTCCAAACCGGGAGGGGAGCCGACGGGAACCAGAGAGACCATCCAGATGATGGGGTGACGATGGAGTGGGCGGAAGGGGTGGTTCCAGGTGGCAGGACCATGCTATCTGCTTTTAGGGGAGAGAGTTCAGAAAAGCTTTACCCTGAGGTGACCTGATCCTGTTTCTTCCTTATGTGTCCCCATATTGTTCATTCCCAAATTGGGGATTTGGGTTTAACAGAGACACACTACTATGCATAAGAGATCAAGGAAGACCTACCTACTATATAAGCACAGGGAAACATATTCAATATCTTGCAATAATCTATAATGAAAAGAACCTGAAATATATACATACATATGAATATATATGTAAAATGGAATCACTTTGCTGTATACCTGAAACACTGTAAATCAACTATATTTCAATAATAAAAAGTAAATAGGATAATTTGAGACAGCGGTGGGCGTCAGGAAGAATCAAGCAGGAGAGAGGGGAGAGGAGAAAGTGCGGTGGGGGAGGCCGAAGATGATGCCTGAGGATGCAGCAATAAGAAAGACCCAGGCACCAGAGGAGTTTGGGAACGCGTATTCTGCCACTTTCCTCAGAGGTCCAGCTGACCCCACGCTCATCAAGAGCAGCAGGGAAGGGTGCTCCACAGCTGCCCACCGAGGGGTAACCGGGCTTCTCTATGCTCAGGGAGGCTGGTCTGAGAGTATATATTTGACATCTGACTGGGAGGCTGGACTTGGCAGTGTCCTGAGGGCGGCCCGCAGCCAAGTCAGCTCCCAACACTAGGAAGTGGTGAGGAGGGATCCGGAATTGAGTCCATCGGTCTCAGGTTGCAAAGACCAAGGTGAGGGGTTTGATTACTAAAGGGGTTGGGATCTGGTCCTTACGGAAGTGACTCCTTGGCCACATTCCATACAAGTCTCATCCATGATGCCCCCCAGACTCCACATCTGCCCATTCCTTCTTCAGAGGTCCAGTGGACCCCACACTCATCTTACTCTACCTTCCTGCCAATGTCTGATCCCAGACCAAACGAGATGAGAGGGCACCGACAAGCAATCCAAGTCCACAGCTGACAAAACAACCCACGGCACACGTCCTGTGCCCAGATGGATGGGGACCGGGGGTCAACTGTGTCATCTGTCCCCACGAAGAGAGCATGTTATTACAGTAATTACAGGGTCCTGGGCTTTACTGGGAACCAAAAATAGACCTATGTGGCTTCTGGGGACAGGCACCAGCATTCCTTTGGCTTCCTTTGCTATATCTTTTTTTTTTTTTTTGGACAAATCATTGCCATGATTAGTGAAAAAAAGTGTGTGTGTTGGGGGGGGGGGGCAGGCTGCCAAANGGCTTCTGGGGACAGGCACCAGCATTCCTTTGGCTTCCTTTGCTATATCTTTTTTTTTTTTTTTTGGACAAATCATTGCCATGATTAGTGAAAAAAAGTGTGTGTGTTGGGGTGGGGGGGCAGGCTGCCAAAGGCTGTGCTGCCTCAGGGCGTTGCTGGAAGGGCGTGTGCATTTGACCTGAGCTACTGTTACACACGTCCTGTTCACGGTGCTGTTCTCCATGGTCATGTGTGACCGCAAAGGACTCGGAAGAAGCAGCCCCGCTGTATCCTCTGCGCCAGCTTTTTTATTTCCAGGCTCTCTGCATCTCCTAATGAGGCACTGCACATGCCAGCCCAGCCTGGTGGGCCCACGAGGCCTTTTCCCTGGAGAAGAAATTGGTGGGAGGTTCAGGCTGACTCGGCACCAGGAGGAGAGAAGGAATTAGCATTTACTGAGCTCCTGTGGTGTGCTCCCGTGAGCCAGATGCTTTGGCTGACACGTGGCAAAATCTGTGGAAGGTAAATGAAGAACCGAAGGCGCTGCAGAAAGAAGTCAAGCGGGGAGCTGGAATCTGGGCTCAAGTCTTTTCATTCCAAACTCATGTTCTTCCAGCATCATCTCAGGATAAAATTAATCCAAGGCCAATCAAAGGATGAGTAGCACTTTGTGCTTGGCAGGTGCCTTGAGATACAGTGGTGGGACATGCTGTTTCTGGTGGGACATGGTGGGACATGGGGCAATGTGTCTGTCTGGGCGTTGAGAGTAGAGGGTGAGTGGTGGGAGGAGATGGAACAGAGAAGTGGTCAGAACAGTACTGGGTGCCGTCAGTACTTGGAGTATTCAGAGGAGCCGGTGAGGAAGGGGTGGTGGGGAGATGTGTGTCCTACAGGCACTGCTCTGACTGTAGTGTGGGGGCTGGGCTGAGGGCAGAACTGTCTCAGTAACACAGGCAAGAAGTCATCAGGGCTTCGTGAGGTATGGCTTGTGTTGGCTTCGGGTTTAGAAATACAGGACTGCGGGTGACCCGACGAGGCACGGACAGGGACAGGCGCTGTGAGCCCGGGCTGGGGCAATGGTTCCGAGTCACGTGCATCAGAGGCCAGCCTTCATCAATGGAAGCAGAAGAGAGTTTTATGGAAAGAATCCTGAGCAGCTAGAAAATCAGCTGGAAGGCAGATGCCTGAGCTGGGGGATGAGCAGCCTGGAGCAACACCCAGAATCACGTGGCAGGAGGAGCCCGGGGGAACTCCTGCGGCCCCCACTGAACCCTGGGTGGCATCGCTGCCACCTCTGCGTCACAGACCTCAACCTGCAGCAGAGAGGGAGAGGAGGAACTAAACCATTCCTGCTTCCAGCCTCGGAGTCAAGGCCCAGCGTGGGCACAGCACAGGGGGCTCCTCCAGGTGGCTTGTGCCCTGGCTGCAAAGGCTGCTGGGAACTCCAGCTTTTGTCATCCTTTACAATGGGCGCCAGGGATCCAGAACAATGAGAGCTCAAAGCAAGGGACTCCTCAAATTAAAAAGGCGGTTGAGATGCTGGATAGCCAGATACCATGATTGGAATTCACTAACATAGCTGTAGCCGAGAATTGAGAAACCTGGGGATAAAATGGAGAAATTGGTGCCGATGATAAAATATTCTCTAACAGGTATTGAGTGATTGCTCTGTGTGCTAAGTGCTCTAAATGCAGAATCTCATTTAATCCTCATGACAAATCCCCTGGCAATCATGAATATTATATCAATTTTACAACAGAGCCAGATGTATTACAGAAACGTCCCTGCACATGCCTAGCAGGTGGCCAGACTGAGATTCTAGCTCAGGCCGCCCATCTTCAGAAACTGTAGTCATACCTCCAGCAAAGTGGGCTGCAGAGCATTGGAACCAGCTCATCCTTATGCCTCACTGTTCACGGGGGAAATTATGCCACATAAATTGCTCACCGGAATTCCAGTCTTTTGCAAGCCCCATCTCAAGGTTCTCCTAGGAGTATCCAAGAACAGTTTAGTGGGCTTATGAGTCAGACCAGGATACTGGTGGTGACTG
Organism: Neotragus pygmaeus; assembly: GCA_006410875.1. Lineage (NCBI taxonomy): Eukaryota > Metazoa > Chordata > Mammalia > Artiodactyla > Bovidae > Neotragus > Neotragus pygmaeus. The sequence goes on along the minus strand of SJYV01047735.1, from coordinate 392,377 downwards.
GGTTGTCAGCATCCTTTGCCAAGCTCGGACCTGCTGTGGGCACTGCTGGCCACATGTAGAAATTCCAGTGCTCCCATCCAGGCTCATGAGTGGACACTCTCAGAAAGCCGCTCGTTTTTTAAAAAAAATTGAAGTGTACTTGCTTTACAAGCTGCGTTACTTTCAGGTGTACAGCAAAGTAACTCAGTTATACATATATTGCTGTTTAATTGCTAAGTCTTANCCAGGCTCATGAGTGGACACTCTCAGAAAGCCGCTCGTTTTTTAAAAAAAATTGAAGTGTACTTGCTTTACAAGCTGCGTTACTTTCAGGTGTACAGCAAAGTAACTCAGTTATACATATATTGCTGTTTAATTGCTAAGTCTTATCTGACTCTTTGTGACCCCATGGACTGCAGCATGCCAGGCCTCCCTGTCCATCACCAACTCCCAGAGTTTGCTCAAACTCATGCCCATCGAGTCAGTGATGCCATCCAGCCATCTCATCCTCTGTCGTCCCCTTCTCCTCCCGCGCCCTCAATCTTTCCCAGCATCAGGGTCTTTTCCAGTGAGTCAGCTCTTGGCATCATGTGGCCCAAGTATTGGCGCTTCGGCTTTAGCATCAGTCCTTCCAGTGAATAATCTGGGTTGATTTCCTTTAGGATGGACTGATTTGATCTTGCTGTTCAAGGGACTCTCACACATATATATGTGTATCTATTCTTTTTCAGATTCTTTTCCATTACAGGTTATTACAAGATATTGAATGTAGCTCCCAGGGCTCTACAGCAGCCCAGGAAAGGACTTCGGAAGCAGATGTCTGCAGCTCACTCCAGCCCTTGCAGCCCCAGACTGTGTGAAGAGAGAAGAGGATCAGCTCCCTGGGCTGTCCTCTGTGACGGGGGCATGGGGGTGTGCAGCAAGGCTACTTGCTCTAATTTTAGTGGTGGGGGGAGTGGGGGGTGGCAAATTTAGTTACTCCTCCGTCACAGCCACCTCAAGTCATTCTCCTCCCCTCCCAACCTCACGTTCATTCATTCAATCAGTCAGCAACAAATATTCATTGTGCACTGATTATCTACAAAATAATCATATCTATGGAATCTCTTTATCTTGGTTTGGGTCTCCCTGCAAGCAGGGTTGAGACAGGGACTTAGGTGTGGGTAGTTAATTTGGAAAGTGACCCCAGAAAGTCACCTTTGGCCACCTGATGCCAAGAGCTGATTCGTTGGAAAAGACCCTGATGCTGGGAAAGACTGAAGGCAGGAGGAGAAGGGGACAACAGAGGATGAGATGGTTGGATGACATCATCAACTCAATGGACATGAGTTTGAGCAGCCCCATCTCCCCTTATTGGAGCGCTTCCCGTGGTGAAGGACAGGGAAGCCTGGCACGCTGCAGTCCATGGGGTCGCAAAGAGTCAGACACAACTGAGCAACGGAACAACCAAAGCAATCCAGGAGGCAGGGGTGAAGGGGCAGGAGGATGAGCTGGGAAGGAGGGAAGGCCCAGAACCAGGGTATGTTATCAGGGTCTGAGAAGTGTGCAGAACCTCCCACCCCTCCAGAACTGTCTTCCTGAAGGGGCGGGGGCAGGAGCATTTATCCACAGCTGCAACCCCGCCCCCCGCCCCCAGGTTGGAGAGCTGCCCAGAGTGGGAGCCAGGTACTAGGGGCTGAGTTGGCTCCTGCAGCTTCAGTGGGTCTCAGGGGCAGAGAGGGTCAAATCCGGACACACAGCTGAAGGGTCTCATCCAAGGAGAAAGCCCCCCACTACAGTGGACTGAAATCCGGGGTGAGACAAGGGGCCTTGATGTGGTACCCAAAACATATGCTACACATCCCTATGAGATTGTTACTGGTTAACTTGAGTTGACTTATGTATGATGCCTAGAACAATATCTGGTCCCAGCTGTGTATGGGATTATTCTTTTGTGTGATAATTGCAACATGCTTGGCACTTCTCTGGCCTCTATGGATAAGCCTTATGGGACTTACCTTCTTAGTCCCAAAACATGCCTTGTTTATGTATCAGAACTCTGGCATTGTTCAAATTCCTTTACCAGGAGGTTCTTAGCCCCCAGGTAAAGGGATCACCTGAGGATGGGGGGATGACATGGCCCCACCTGCCTGTTTGTCTTATGTATCTATGTTCTATCTTCCCCCGCCACCCGCCCCAGCTTTACAGAGGCCTGTGCTTCACGCCCTGCTGCTCATGCTCAGAATTTGAACAAGGATTTGAGAGCTAAAAGTTTGAATCCTGGATGTAAAACAATCAAACCCAAGTGGTCCACCTTCTGAATTATATCCTGATGGGAAGAGAAGACAGCTGGAGATGAAAGTCACTTAGCTTTTTAATAATTGATGGATAAGAGATTGCAGTGTGTGTATTAAGAGTGGTTCAGGCAGAAGAAACCACTTCCTGACCCCTGAGGCCGGCCTGACCTTAGCTAATCCGATGAGCTAATCCTTTCACTAAGGGCTTCCCAGGAGGCGCCAGTAGTAAATAACCCACCTGCCAACATAGGAGACATAAAAGATGGGGGTTTGATCCCTGAGTCAAGAAGATCCTCTGGAGGAGGGCATGGCAACCCACTCCAGTATTCTTGCCTAGAGAATCCCATGGACAGAGGAGCCTGGTGGGCTATAGTCCATAGGGTCGCAAAGAGTCAGACCCAACTGAAGTGACTTAGCACACACGTGTAGTCCTTTCACATAGGGGAGGCCCAGAGACTGTGCTACCAGGCCAACAAATGCACCATTTCACTGGAGCCTTCTGAAGGCCAATCCGCTTTAGCCAGTGCTCACCCGCCCAAGTGAGCTGACCTGCCTCCAGACCCAAATAGGAACGTCCTGTCTTCCTCCTCCTGCTTGTTTCCCACCTGAAAAGTTCAAGTGAAGTCACTCAGTCGTGTCCGACTCTTTGCGACCCCATGGGCTGGAGCCTACCAGGCTCCTCCATCCGTGGGATTTTCCAGGCAAGAGTGCTAGAGTGGGGTGCCATCATCTTCTCCAGGGGATCTTCCCGACCCAGGGATCAAACCCGGGTCTCCCGCATTGTAGGCACATGCTTCTACCGTCTGGGCCACCCCATACGAGTCCCTAAGATACAGCCCTCAATGGCTCCTTGAGGCCTGTCGTGGCCACCTTCCTGCTGGCTGCCTCCTTGGGCTGCAGCAGTTTCTGGCTTCGCAGGGCTCCCCCTTCCCCTGAGCCCTGCAACAACACAGCCAGTCATGATTTCTGCAGTCCTGGCTGCAGGCTTCTCTAGCTCCATCTCAGCTCTCACAAGGAGGAGCTGGTGAGGGCTCACCCATGGCAAGAGCCAGAATTCACTTACTCTCCCAGTGTTAATATATGGCTCTGAAAACTTGCTTCTATCGGTTATAATCTTCTAGTCACAATCTCAAGATCCAGAAAGCTCTGTAAAGCAAAAGCTGAGTATAATCCCTGGATGGGGGGATGCATGTCTTCAAGGGTAAGGCCCCAGCTACGTACTGATTAGAAAGTGGCCAAGTCTACTAGTTCACTTCCAGGCTGTTTATACTGGCCTTCTCCAGACACGGTCAAACTCAATGGGCTGGGCTCTAGGAATTAACTATACCTCCAGGGTGCTTCTCTAGTGGTCCAGTGGGTAAAACTCTGTGCTCCCAGTGCACAGGACCCAGGTTCAATTCCCGGTCAGGAAACTAGATCTCACACACCTCAACTAAAGGCCTCACAAGCCGCAATGAAGATCAAGGAGCCCTCGAGCCTCAAATTAGACCTGGTCAGCCAAGTAGATAACTAAAATTTAAGAAAAATAATAAGTATACTTCCATTCAATGGTGAACTAGTAAATGTTTAACACATGGCTCTCAGGAAAAAAAAAAAAAAAGTCCTGATATGTAGCATTTGCCAAGGTCCACAGCAACAGACTGACTTCAAGCTAGCAGCGGGCAGAGCTATGCACAGAGGTCCTCCTGACCACCATGGGGGGTCTCCTGAACTCAGTACCATCAAGCCACATCCTGCCTCTCCGAGACTATGTGCAGATGTCCTGATGGGAGCTGGGAGCTGTTCCCAGACTTCTTAGTAGCGCATTTACCAGGTTAGTCACTGCCATCGAACAGTGAACTTTTTCAGTTAAATTCTTGGGGAACGGCCTCATTTTCGATTTCTTAAAGAACACTTCATTTTTACTGCCAGCCACCACCAACGAGGGGGTTCCAGATGCCACTAGTGGTAAAGAACCTGCCTGCCAGTGCAGGAAGACGTAAGAGATGTAGGTTCGATCCCTGGGTTGGGAAGATCCCCTGGAGGAGGGCATGGCAACCCACTCCATTATTCTTGCCTGGAGAATCCCCATGGACAGAGGAGCTGGCGGTCCATAGGGTTGCAAAGAGTTGGACATGACTGAAGTGACTTAGCAGGCACGTAGCACCAACTAACACAGCGGTCAGGTCCCCATTATAGCGACTGGGAATCTGATGGGCTCGAGAAGCCAAAAATGAATTTTATTTTCATAGTGTCTTAAGTCTGGAGTTTTGTGGGGAAAAAAAAAAAAATTATAGAGTGAGTTATAGGGTCTGCGGTGGACTGAGAAACACCATGGAGAGCAACCAATGTATTAGTACAGAAGAATCTTCTGGAACACCCTCCTCCCCTCCCCCGGTGTCGATTCTCTGTCTTGCCCAATATAAAATGACAGGGGAAAGGAAAAAAAATCTGTGTTCCTTAGTTGTTACTAGGCATTCCTCCCAGGATGCAGGGGGAGATAGGTCAATACAACCCTGAATTAGGGCAACAACAACCCACAGAAACTCCATCTTGAGGATTTATAGGAAAACCGAAGCACACCTATAGTCGCACTGGCTAGTCGGGGAGACCCATTAGTTCCCAGCACTGGGCTATTTAAGATGAAATGTCTGGGATATGGATGTTGTTTTCTGGGAAGAATAATCTACTCTGAGGTTGTCAAAATCAATAGGGCACTTTGAAGGCTGGCTCAAGCCATTATTGGTAATGCTTTGGTTGTGTTTACGAATCAACCGTTCAACAGAAATAGGACCATTTAGCAGTTCCCGTGGAGGGCCCTGTCAGTCCCGCAGTGAAGCCTCTCCATTCACTGAAAGTACTAGCGTGTCCCAGGGGCCTGGGGAACCTGAGGGAGCCTGGTAGGCGAAACCAGCACAAAAGACGGAGCCTGAAGCTTCCAGGGTGGGTTTGCCTGGGATTGAGGAGTTTCCTGGGATGCTGAACTTATAGTGCTAAAACCAGGACGAGGAGAAGATGGGACAAGTGGAGACAGTAGCATAGAAACATATACATGAAATCGACAGTGGGGACTTGCTGTATGTGAAATAGACAGTCAGTGGAAATCTGCAGAATGACACAGGGAGCCCAATCTGATGCTCTGCGGCATCCTAGAGGAGTAGGATGGGGTGGGAGGCGGGAGGGAGGCTCAGGAGGGCGGGGGCATGTGTACACCTGTGGCTGATTCACGCTGATGCATGACAGAAACCAACACAATACTGTAAAACAAGTACCCTCCAATTAAACACAAATTAAAAAAATCCAGAATATTGTAAAGCAAGTATCCTCCAATTAAAAACAAATTAAAAAGAATAAAACCACAATATTGTAAAGCAATTATCCTCTAATTAAAAAAAAAGGACAGTCCTGGTCAAACCCTAAGCAGTAGTTCTCAACTGGCCCTGATGCTGCCCCCTACATAGGGCTCCCGGATAAAATCCAGGATTNAAAAAAAAAAAAAAAGTCCTGATATGTAGCATTTGCCAAGGTCCACAGCAACAGACTGACTTCAAGCTAGCAGCGGGCAGAGCTATGCACAGAGGTCCTCCTGACCACCATGGGGGGTCTCCTGAACTCAGTACCATCAAGCCACATCCTGCCTCTCCGAGACTATGTGCAGATGTCCTGATGGGAGCTGGGAGCTGTTCCCAGACTTCTTAGTAGCGCATTTACCAGGTTAGTCACTGCCATCGAACAGTGAACTTTTTCAGTTAAATTCTTGGGGAACGGCCTCATTTTCGATTTCTTAAAGAACACTTCATTTTTACTGCCAGCCACCACCAACGAGGGGGTTCCAGATGCCACTAGTGGTAAAGAACCTGCCTGCCAGTGCAGGAAGACGTAAGAGATGTAGGTTCGATCCCTGGGTTGGGAAGATCCCCTGGAGGAGGGCATGGCAACCCACTCCATTATTCTTGCCTGGAGAATCCCCATGGACAGAGGAGCTGGCGGTCCATAGGGTTGCAAAGAGTTGGACATGACTGAAGTGACTTAGCAGGCACGTAGCACCAACTAACACAGCGGTCAGGTCCCCATTATAGCGACTGGGAATCTGATGGGCTCGAGAAGCCAAAAATGAATTTTATTTTCATAGTGTCTTAAGTCTGGAGTTTTGTGGGGAAAAAAAAAAAAATTATAGAGTGAGTTATAGGGTCTGCGGTGGACTGAGAAACACCATGGAGAGCAACCAATGTATTAGTACAGAAGAATCTTCTGGAACACCCTCCTCCCCTCCCCCGGTGTCGATTCTCTGTCTTGCCCAATATAAAATGACAGGGGAAAGGAAAAAAAATCTGTGTTCCTTAGTTGTTACTAGGCATTCCTCCCAGGATGCAGGGGGAGATAGGTCAATACAACCCTGAATTAGGGCAACAACAACCCACAGAAACTCCATCTTGAGGATTTATAGGAAAACCGAAGCACACCTATAGTCGCACTGGCTAGTCGGGGAGACCCATTAGTTCCCAGCACTGGGCTATTTAAGATGAAATGTCTGGGATATGGATGTTGTTTTCTGGGAAGAATAATCTACTCTGAGGTTGTCAAAATCAATAGGGCACTTTGAAGGCTGGCTCAAGCCATTATTGGTAATGCTTTGGTTGTGTTTACGAATCAACCGTTCAACAGAAATAGGACCATTTAGCAGTTCCCGTGGAGGGCCCTGTCAGTCCCGCAGTGAAGCCTCTCCATTCACTGAAAGTACTAGCGTGTCCCAGGGGCCTGGGGAACCTGAGGGAGCCTGGTAGGCGAAACCAGCACAAAAGACGGAGCCTGAAGCTTCCAGGGTGGGTTTGCCTGGGATTGAGGAGTTTCCTGGGATGCTGAACTTATAGTGCTAAAACCAGGACGAGGAGAAGATGGGACAAGTGGAGACAGTAGCATAGAAACATATACATGAAATCGACAGTGGGGACTTGCTGTATGTGAAATAGACAGTCAGTGGAAATCTGCAGAATGACACAGGGAGCCCAATCTGATGCTCTGCGGCATCCTAGAGGAGTAGGATGGGGTGGGAGGCGGGAGGGAGGCTCAGGAGGGCGGGGGCATGTGTACACCTGTGGCTGATTCACGCTGATGCATGACAGAAACCAACACAATACTGTAAAACAAGTACCCTCCAATTAAACACAAATTAAAAAAATCCAGAATATTGTAAAGCAAGTATCCTCCAATTAAAAACAAATTAAAAAGAATAAAACCACAATATTGTAAAGCAATTATCCTCTAATTAAAAAAAAAGGACAGTCCTGGTCAAACCCTAAGCAGTAGTTCTCAACTGGCCCTGATGCTGCCCCCTACATAGGGCTCCCGGATAAAATCCAGGATTCCCTATTACATCTGGACTTCACATCAACAACGAATACTTTTGTAAAGACACATGTATCCCAGTGTTCCCTGCAGCCGGGGACAGTGTTACAACAGCCAGGACACGGAGGCAACTTAAAAGTCCATCGACAGATGAATGGACAAAGGGAATATTACTCAGCCATAAAAAGGAAAGAAATTGGGTCATTTTCAGTGATGTGGACGAACCCAGAGTCTGTCACACAGAGTGAAGAAAGTCAGAAAGAGAAAAACAATTCCGTATATTAACATATGCATGTGGAATCCAGAAAAATGGTACAGATGAATCTATCTGCAGGGTGATAGGAACAGAGAACAGACTTGTGGAGCCAGTGGGGAAGGAGAGGGTGGGATGAACTGAGAGAGCAGCCTGGACATATATACACCACCGTGTGCAAGGCAGATAGCTAGTGGGAGGCCGCTGCAGCCCAGGGCACGCAGCTTCGAGGAGCTCTGTGATGCCCTAGAGGGCTGGGGTGGGGTGAGTGGAAAGGGGGCTCAAAAGGGAGGGATTATGTGCATATGTATAGCCAATTCACTTCATTGTGCAGCAGAAGCTAACACAACGTTGTAAAGCAACTACACTCCAATTTTTAAAAAATTTTACTGAATACCTTTTTAGTATAAGTATGTCCCAAATATTAAAATAAAATGAGTCCTTGCTTATCTGAAATTCACATATAACTAGGCATCCTTTTTGTTTCTTTCCTTCTCCTGTCCTCCCTTCTTCCCATCCTCTTCCCTAAAGCTGGCAAGCCTACTCACAGGGGACGTGTGGCAACCATGGGAGATGTTGTGACAAGCACAAGCGGCGGGACAGGGGCACTGCCACCAGTATCGAGTGGTGAGGGGTGCTGCGACCCTTCCTGCGGGGCAGGCGGCAGCTCCTGGTGACAAGGATCATCGGGCTCCACGCGTGAGGAGTGCAGAAACTGAGAAAGGCAACCTCGCTTCAGCCGAGCACCCACGTCTTCTTGGGAGAATCCTGAAGGAATGATACAGGCACCTCTGCTTCACACACACAGACAAATGGAATAAAAGTTCCTGACTTTGAACGCTTTTAGTCCAACAGTTGCACAGCCACTGATGGCTGAGAAGTGACCAGAAAAAGGCTCTTCCCTTGCAAGGGACCCCCCCTTCCTCAAGGAGAGCCAGGCAGGGTGCGCGTGACACAACGGCCCGGATAAAAGCTCCGTCGTTGTGGTCTCCAGGACGCTTCTATCTCCCCGGACTCTTACGGTGACATTTCCTGGCACTCCTGAAGCTTGTTCTTGGCTTTGAAAACAAGGCTTCAGAATGTCTTCATTGTTTTACCTACACCTACTGGCAGCGCCTGGAGTTTTCCTGAAGGAAACTGTAGCAGCAGGAATTTTCTGTAACACGGTAATAAGGGGGCTTTATCCTTTCAAAAATACATCCTTTCTCCTTGTTGCCAGCTCTCCCACAGCCCTGTGAAAAATGTAGCTGAGGAGTTACTGAGGCGTTTTTATGTTTCTCCTGTCTCCCTGTAGCTCATAGCAAGCAACAGAAGGCAATTATTCTGGAGTTTGCGCTTAGGCTCGCTGGCTTGAAGGAAGGAAGGAATGAACCAAAATGGCACCTATGTGCTCATTTCCTGATTGTGTGAGACGTGAAATGTAAACAGTGACATCTGCTCAGGAGGAACTGGTGAATCTGATCACCCCCGGGTCCTCAAGTGAGTGAAATTACTGTTTTATGGGTGCAGAACTTGGGGAAGATGAAGAGGTTCTGAAGATGGATGTACAACAGTATGTACAATGAAGTATGAAGATGGATGTACAACATAATGCCACAAAACTGTATGCTCCCAAGTGGTGAAAATGCTGAACTCTGTGTTATATATGGTGGTGGCTGTGAATTAGTCGTTCAGGCATGTCCACTCTTTTGTGACACCATGACTGTAGCCCACCAGGCTCCTCTGTCCATGGGCTTTCCCAGGCAAGCATACTGGAGTGGGTTGCCATTCCCTTCTCCAAGGGATCTTCCTGACCCTGCTTTCCTGCATTGCTGGTGGATTCTTTACCACTCAGGAAGCCCTGTGTTATGTACATCCAACCACAGTTTTATAAAAGGAATTGTTGGTATGGTATTCAGCTAAGCATAGGGTAAGTCTTCAGTAATGCTTGCTGATTGACTATTACCCTAAGGTTGATCTGGGTGTAACCTAACTGCATGTTTTCTCCCAATAAGCTTGTAGGTGCCTCGTCATCCAGCATCATTATCCTTAGAGGAAAGTGGACATGGCCTACTCTTCACTTCAGCAATCATGTGAAGATAAGTCTCTACCCTCTTGGAGGAGCAGGCTAAGTCAATTCAGTCATGTCCAACTCTTTGCAACCCTGTGGACTGTAGAACACCAGGCTCCTCTGTCCATGGGATTCTCCAAGGCAAGGATACTGGAGTGGGTACCACGCCCTCCTCCAGGGGATCTTCCTAACCCAGGGATCGAACCTGCATCTCTTATGTTTCCCTTCATTGGCAGGCGGGTTCTTTACCACTAGCGCCACCTGAGAAGCCCACTGGAGGAGCAGCAACCAAATTTAAGGCCTTGACTTGACTCCAGGGGCAGACTAGATTGGACTAGAAGGAATCCCAGTTGCCTCGCCTGTGATCCGCTTTGGACTGGTGAGTGATCTATTCTGGACCAGTGATACCCAAGGGGAAGGTGGCTGCAGGTTCTGTGAAAGTCCTTAGAGGAGGCGTACAGCCACGTGGCTCCTGACAGCCACCTCCAGAACAGGGGGTGGTTCAAGCATAGCACGGAGCTGATCTGTAGGGGGCAGAGAGCAAAGGCACACAGAGCCTCGGCCCACTCCTCCCCGACAGGTACTGCTGTGTCTCCACTCCTCAAGCCACCCACCTCTGACTTCCAGTCTGTACACAGGGGAGGTTTTCTGTATTCTGTAGCCAATTGGAGCTGGCTTTTCTGTCACCTGCAGGTGGAAGCAGGGCTGATACCTGTGAAGCTAAATAAACGTAAGTTTTATATCTCTCTGCTTACACGGGCCCTTCCAATGTTCCCAGAGGGCCCAACAAAGGATCTCCACGCTTTTGTAAAAATTTGCAAAGGTCAGATATTTCAAGAAAGAAAGTGTTAGTTGCTCAGTCATGTCTGACTCTTTGTGAGCCCATGGCCTGTAGCCCACCAGACTCCCCTGTCCATGGGGATGCTCCAGGCAAGAAGACTGGAGTGGTTGCTATGCCTTCTTCCTCCAGGGGATCTTCCCAACTCAGGGATCGAGCCCAGGTCTCCCGCATTGTGGGCAGATTCTTTACCAGCTGAGCCACAAGGGAAGCCCAAGAATACTGGAGTGGGTTGCCATTCTCTTCTCCAGGGGATCTTCCTGACCCAGGGATCCAACCCAGGTCTCCTACATGACAGGAAGATTCTTCACCAACTGAGCCATCAGGAAGTCCTTTTATATTTTAACTGCATTATTTTAGACCACTGCCTCTCTGCCTGGATGTCCGTGTGTCAGGTTGCTTGGGACGGTTGGTGCTATTGAGGCAGCCTGGGGAGTTCAGGGATCTGGGAAGAGGGGATGGAAGGCCTTGGTTCAGGGTTACTTTGTGGTTTAGCCAAGAATTCTCTTACCTTCCCCCGAGCTGACTCACCTGGTTTAACACCTTGCAATCCTCTATGTGCACCTATGTGAAGCTAAGCCTACAGCCAAGGGCTTAGGAACCACGGAGTCTTCCAGATGCACCTTTATGCCCTGGCTCTGTGCTCTATGTGGTTTGGGGCCACAGATACACCCCTTTTCTCATCCATAAAAATGGGACTCACTTCACAGAACCCTGGTAAGAATAAAATCATGCAAAGATCTTGGCATAAACTAACTGCTCACACAGTGAGAGACATTAAGGTATTGGATCTGGCCCTTAAAAGGATGACTCAGTGTATTCAAAGCCTCATTCCAAGGATTACAGAGTCAAAGTCTTCCTCAAATACCCTAGTGTCTTCTGTTTTTTTCCAGGTATCAGTTAAGGAGAGGCCAGGAAGATAATGGTTGAGGCCAAACAAGGACATGTGTGGGTGAAGCGTGACCAGAGGGGAGGGTGTGGTCTGTGACAAGGCAGTGAGGGGAGGCCCTGCCAGGGAGCAGCCATCTCTGCTCCAGCCAAGCGTTGCCAGGCAGTGGAGGTTGCGGGATGCCAGTATTTTTAAGAAAAGCCAGAAAATCAGATTTTTTTTCCCTGAAATTCTCCAGATTTTTTAAACTCTTCAAGTAATTAAAAAAAAAAAAAGTTAAACCCTGTCCAGCCCAAACAAAATAGAAGTCAGGGCTGAATTTGGCACAGCTCCCCAGTTGCTACACTTTCTTTGAAGTCTGGAGGTCAATCTGTGAGTTCCAAATGCCAAGGCCACCTGGCCTCTGTCCCTGCTCTCTGTCCCTGCATGTCTCCACCCAGCCTCTTGACCCTCGAAAGGCAGGGAAAAATACTTCTACGTGTGCACAGCTGAAGATTTGATGTGAAAACCATCAGAGGGAAGAAATGGACATTTCTGCAACTCCCGCCCACCTTGTGCAGACATTCTGTTTCCTTGGAGGCCGAAAGTCAACCTGCTTCAGCTGAATTCATTTCAACCAAATTTCCTAAATACCGCAAGCCAAGCACTAAGCTGCTGCTGCTGCTGCTAAGTCACTTCAGTCGTGTCCGACTCTGTGCGACCCCATAAACAGCAGCCCACCAGGCTCCCCCATCCCTGGGATTCTCCAGGCAAGAACACTGGAGTGGGTTGCCATTTCCTTTTCCAATGCATGAAAGTGAAAAGTGAAAGTGAAGTCGCTCAGTCGTGTCCGACTCTTGGTGACCTCATGGACTGCAGCCCACCAGGCTCCTCCATCCATGGGATTTTCCAGGCAAGAGTACTGGAGTGGGGTGCCATTGCCTTCTCCGAGCACTAAGCTGGGCCTTGGGTATGTCTTTTTTTTTTTTCCGCATGCCTACTGTGTGCTTGGCATGGAGTTAGAAGTTTTAACTACTTCATCTCACAACAATCTTGTGAGGTAGAAAGGATTGTTGCAGCCAAAACTCTGCTCACCGAAGTTGAATAAAAAATACAGAGACAGAGTGTGGAGGAAATAGAAAGGTGGCTTTAACCCTCAGCAGCTGGAAGAGGGGAACACGGTACTCTCATGCCTCAAGGGGCTTCCCAGCTGGTGCTAGTGGGAAAGAACTCATCTGCCAATGCAGGAAACACGCGAGACATGGGTTTGATCCCTGGGTGGGGAAGATCCCCTGCAGGAGAGCATGGTAACCCACTCTGGTATTCTTGCCTCAAGAACTGTGCCCCCGCCCCTTATTCATGAGGAATCTGGTGGATTATACAGATGAGGGCTCACAGTCAGGGGTCGGTGATGAGGAACAAAAGTCTAAGGATCTTGTATTCTTTTTCCTCTTCAGTTCAGTTCAGCTGCTCAGTTGTGTCTGACTCTTCATGACCCATGGACTGTAGCACACCAGGCTTCCCTGTCCATCACTCCTGGAGCTTGCTCAAACTCATGTCCATTGAGTCAGTGATGCCATCCAACCATCTCATCCTCTGTCGTCCCCTTCTCGTCCTGCCTTCAATCTTTCCCAGCATCAGGGTCTTTTCCAATGAGTTCTTCCCATCAGGTGGCCAAAGTATTAGAGTTTCAGCTTCAGCATCAGTCCTTCCAACGAATATTCAGGACATATTTCCTTTAGGTTGGACTGGTTGGATCTCCTTGCAGTCCAAGGGACTCTCAAGAGTCTTCTCCAACACCACAGTTCAAAAGCATCAATTCTTCAGCGCTCAGCTTTCTTCACAGTCCAACTCTCACATCCATACGTGACTACCAGAAAAACCATAGCTTTGACTAGACAGACCTTCATTTCCTCTTGCATAGTTTCAAAAACAGTTATAGGCTAGTGTCAGGTAGCCTATTGAATTTGTACTGGGGTCTCCATTCTGTGATGCAAAAAGGAGAACTTCAAGAGGTGGTCTGCAAAGAGAGTGCTGTAATTTCGAGCACCAAACACCGGATGTGATTAGCATAGAGTTAAAAGGAGCTCATGCTACTTTGAGGGCGATAGGTACAGGATGTAATTTACATATCAGGTTAGTCTTGATTACCCACTAGTGAGCAGGAACAGCTGGAGTAAGAAAGAACTCTGGAAAAGGGAAGAGAAAAAAGACAACTTTTCCCTCTCTTTCACTGCAACAGGATCCTTTTCATTGCGGAAAAATAAAGACTCAAGATTGGTGAAGCTCAGACATAAAGAACAGACCTGCGGTTGCCAAGGGGGAGGCGGCTGAGGGAGAGGTGGAGTGGGAGGCTGGGGTGAGCAGACGTCAGCTTTTCTATATAGAACAGATAAACAACAAGGCCCTAATGTAGAGCACAGGGAACTATAGCCAATATCCTGTAATAAACCATAATGGAAAAGAAGATGAAAAAGGATGTATATATTATGTATAATTGAATCACTTTGCTGTACAGTGAAAATTAACACAACATTGTAAATCAACTAAACTTCAAAAAAAAGAGTGGTGAAGCTACTTGCTCACGGTCCCTCACTCGTCAGTGACACAGCTGGGCTCAAGCCCTATCTGTGATCTGCGCACCTCCAGGGCCCTTGCAGGCTTCAGGCTCCCATTCTTTTCTTTTCTTAGATGCAAACAAGCGAAGTGTAAAACTCGCAGCAAATGTGCTAAGCATTCCAATGTGCTAAAGCATTCCAGTGAACCTGCTAGAGGAGGACAGGAATGGGAAGGGCCTCCCCTCAGCGATCTCCTGCACAGGGATCACCTGGAGCTTTTCAGACCCGGAGGTTCTGAGTCAGAGGTCAGGGGCGGGGCTCCAGAGTCTGCAATCCTAAGAAGTGCCCAGGTGAAGGCCTGGCTGTTCTGTCTGCCACACCTTGAGAAGCAAGGCTCTATCCCATTGATAGGGACAAAATGAAGGGGCAAAATAGGTGATTCAACAGTTAATCCCACTAGGGGATTGTAAGTAGAAACATTTGGGAGATCCCTGTAAGTTAATGATTACTCGAGAAAGCAGGCTTGCTTAGCAACAGAACCACATAACAGGCACAAGAAGGCCCCCAAACAATAAGACAGCGAGGCATGACCCACACCCTGCCCAACGGGCTCAGTGAGTTAACAGCCCTCAAAACATCTTCTTTGGCCCCTAAGACATGTTCTTTGCACAACGCCTCCCAAATAATAAAACAATAGAAGAAAACAAGGCCTACAACCTGCCCAGTGGTGTCATCAAGTTAATAACCCCCCAAACAAGCTCTGTGTACAGAATGATGTAACGGTGATTCAAAATGAAAGACCCTCACTGTACTGAGACCGGAAAATATTTTTCCAAAGTGCTATGACAGTCCTTGTGTAGAGTCGTCTCTTGTGCTGTTGAAAGAGCGTGTTTGCTATAACCAGTGCGTTCTCTTGGCAAAACTCTGTTAGCCTTTGCCCTGCTTCATTTTGTACTCCAAGGCCAAACTTGCCTCTTACTCCAGAGATCTCTTGGCTCTACAACATGGACATCACCAGGAGGTCGATACCAAAATCAGATTGATTATATTCTTTGCAGCCGAAGATGGAGAAGCTCTATACAGTCAGCAAAAACAAGACCTGGAGCTGACTGGGGCTCAGATCATAAGCTCCTTATTGCAAAATTCAGACTTAAGTTGAAGAAATTAGGGAAAGCCACTAGGCTATTCAGGCATGACCTAAACCAAAGCCTTTATGATTATACAGTGGAAGTGACAAATAGATTCAAGGAATTAAATCTGGTAGACACAGTGCCTGAAGTACTATGGATGGAGGTTCGTAACACTGTACAGGAGGCACTGATCAAAACCATCCCCAAGAAAAAGAAATGCAAGAAGGCAAAGTGGTTGTCTAAAGAGGCCTTGCAATTAGCTGAGAAAAGAAGAGAACTGAACGGCAAGGGAGAAATGCAAAGATATACCCAACTGAATGCAGAGTTGCAGAGAATAGCAAGGAGAGATTAAAAAAAAGGGAAAGAAAGCCTTCTTAAGTAACCAATGCAAAGAAATAGAGGAAAACAATAAAATGGGAAAAACTAGAGACCTCTTCAAGAAAATTGGGAATATCAAGGGAGTATTTCATGCAAGGATGGGCACGATAAAGGACAGAAATGGTAAGGACCTAACAGAAACAGAAGAGATTAAGAAGAGGTGGCAAGAATACAAACAGGAACTATACAAAAAAATGTCTTAATGACCTGGATAACCACAATGGTGTGATCACTCACCTAGAGCCAGGCATCCTGGAGTGTGAAGTTGAGGGGACCTTAGGAAGCAATACTGCAAACGAAGCTAGTGAAGGTGATGGAATTCCAGCTGAGCTATTTCAAATCCTAAAAGATGCTGCTGCGAAAGTGCTGCATACACAATGCTAGCAAATTCAGAAAATTCAGCAGTGGCCACAGGACTAGAAAAGGTCAGTTTTCATTCCAATCCCAAAGATTTTCATTCCAATGCCAAAGAATTCACATGCTAGCAAGGTAATGCTCAAAATTCTCCAAGTGAGTCTGTAGCAGTAAATGAACCGAGACCTTCCAGATATTCAAGCTTGAGTTTAGAAAAGGCAAAGGAATCAGAGATCAAATTTCCAACATTCATTTGATCATAAAGAAAGCAAGAGAATTCCAGGAAAACATCTATTTCTGATTCATTGATGACACAAAAGCCTCTGACTGTGTGGATCACAACAAACTGTGGAAAATTCTTAAAGAGATGGGAATACCAGACCACCTTACCTGTCTCCTGAGAAACCTGTATGTGGGTCAAAAAGCAACAGTTAGAATCAGACATGGAACAATGGATTGGTTCAAAATTGAGAAAGGAGTATGTCAAGGTTGTATACTGTCACCCTGCTTATTTAACTTATATGCAGAGTACATCATACAAAATTCTGGGCTGGGAGAATCACAAGCTGGAACCAAGATTGCCAGGAGAAATAGCAACAACCTCAGACAGGCAGATGGTATCATTCTAATGGCAGAAAGTGAAGAGGAAATAAAGAACCTCTTGAGGAGGGTGAAAGCGAAGAGTGAAAAAGCTGACTTGAAACTCAACATTCAAAAAATTAAGAGCATGGCAACTGGTCCTATCATTTCATGGCAAATAGAAGTGGAAAAAGTGGAAATAGTGACAGGTCTTATTTTCTTGGACTCCAAAATTACTGCAGACGGTGCCTGCAGCCATGTAAAAGACATTTGGCTCTTGGCAGGAAAGCTATGACAGACTCTGACAGCATATTAAAAAGGAGAGACATCACTTTGCGGACAAAGGTCAGTATAGTCAAACCTATAGGTTTTCCAGTAGTCATATGAGAGTTGGACCATAAAGAAGGCAGAGCACTGAAGAATTGATGCTCTTGAACCGGAGTGCTAGAGAAGACTGCTGAGAGTCCCTGGGACAGCAAGGAGATCCAACCAGTCAATCCTGAAAGAACTCAACCCTGAAAACTCACTGGAAGGACCGATGCTGAAGCTGAAGCTCCAGTACTTTGGTCACCTGATGCAGAGTCGACTCACTGGAAAAGACCTTGATGCCGGGAAAGACTGCGGGTAGGAGAAGAAAGGAGTGACAGAGGATGAGATGGTTGGATAGCTTCTCAGATCACTCACCATGTCCACCCACTCAAGTGGACTCAATTTGAGCAAACCCTAGGAGACAGAGAAGGACAGAGAAGCCTGGTGTGATGCAGTCCGTGGGGTTGCAAAGAGTCCGACACAACTCAGAGCCTGAATAACGGCGACAGTCCTGGACTGACCACACGGAGGGACAAGGGAACTTCCCTGCCCTGCCTGGGGGAGGAGCTGACGACAGAATCGCGATGCCTGCTCAAGAAAGACAGGGAAGGCCTTCTCCCCCTCCCCACTTTTCTTTGATTATAGAACTGCAGCCCACTACGTTCTCAGGGCATGGCGTTTCTCACCCACCCGCTTATAAACATCACAAGCGTCCTATTCTAATAAATCACTTCTTATTGACCACTTCACTCTTGCTGAAATCTTCTCTGCACTGAGACATAAAGACTATGGTGCCGGAGCTCTCTGAGTGCCCCATGAAACACCACCACGGTTTCACCACGATCTCAGACCCTTTGAGGAGAACAACTTTCATGGCATGGTGACACGGCAAGGACATAGGTGGTCAGTGTGGACCCATCATGGGTCTTTTGACATGTAGCTGTCCGGCTTGCCAAGGACTTTGAGGCTACTGTCCAATTCAATCCTCAGTTATCACTGTACACATGGGGCTCGGGTCTCTGAACAGTTCTAACAAATCGAGTCTTCCTGATTTCAGGCAGGGGAAATGAGCTTGCACTCTAGCAGGAAGGATTCAGCACAGTAAATACTGGCGCAAACCCACCTACCCCCAGAACCCATGTGAAAGGGACTAAGACCTAATTGGTAGAGGGGTGAGACTTGGTGAGTGATTTGAGAAACCTGGGCATTGGTGGCAGGCTGCCAAAAGTGGTATCTCAGCAGGGCCGTGCTTGTTCCCTGGTGCAGGTAAAGTTCCACGCCAGGAACCACCCTCTTCACTTAAAGGAACTGAGTCTGAGCTTTCTTGAGAGGCCCAGCCTTGTGGACACCATATTTATGGTTGCTAATGCTCACCTGCCCTGTGACATCCCACCCCACAGGGTGGTTTTTCTCAGATGCCAGTGATGTGCACGGCAATCCTAAGAGTTGTCTGCCAGTCTTCTATTTTTATGACTTACTGGTGAAGACAGATTTCAAGGACAAGACACGCAGGCATTGGGATGAGAAAGAGGGCATTAGGAACTTGGGGGTTAAGTTCTGAGGTCCCTCCCGCATCATGAGAGGTGCACTGGGCTGTCACCTTGGAGCCCCAACAGTGACCTCTTAGGACAGCAGATGCACACAGCTCGAGTTTTCTGGGCCGCCATATCATCTCGGTCTTCAGCCATCTCTGCGCCTCTCTGTGGAAGCTGGAGGAAGGAGGGCTATTGCTTGCTAGTCAGGGCTTGTGACGGACAGAAGATCGGGTCAGCTCTGTGATGCCGGGTTTGAAAGGACTCAAGTCACACGGGAAATCCTGGATAAGTACAGTCCTCTCGGAGCAATAAACATGTGCTGCTTCTTCAAACCCTCCTGAGTTACCAGAAATGTGCTCTCATGCCCTAATGAGAACCCCACCGGTTTCTAAATTTCCCCTGGCCTAGCCGGAAGTGATTCTCTGAAGGCAGAAGAGGTTAAAAATGTGCTTTGAGCTCCAGGCAATTAGTGCAACCCTATAGAACCCCTAACACCAAAAGGACTTATATTGGATTTTATCTAGTATTAATAATGATCGAACGCAGTTTCTTCGTAGCCCTTAAGATTCTACAGGAGAACATCTTCTGGTTTGAGACTCAAGGGAAGACAAAGTGATGTTTGCCAGGAAAATATAAACAGGAAATGAAAGACCTTCCAAACTAGAGCCTTGTGCTCCTATTTTTAAAATATGCCATGAATGTATATTGGTGCAGGTGCTATGGAAAACAGGATGGAGGTTCCTCAAAAACTGAAAAATAGACTTGTCATGTGACCCAACAACCCCACTCCTGGGCATATACCCAGAGAAAACCATAATCCAAAAAGATACATGCTCTCCTATGTTCATAGCAGCTCTGTTCACATTAGCCAAGATGTGGAAATAACCTGAATGTTTATCAACAGATAACTGGATAAAGAATATATAGTCTATATACACAATGGACTATTACACGACCACAAAAAAGAATGAAATAATGCCATTTGCAGCAACATGGATGGATCTAGGGATGGTCACACTAAGCGAAACAACCCAGAAATAGAAAGACAAATGCTATGGGATATCACTCATATGTGGAATCTAAAGTAAGACACGAATGAACGTGTCTACAAAACAAAAACACACTCACAGACATAGAGGACAGATTCACAGCTGGGGGAGGAGCAGGAAGAGGGGATGGGAAGGGTTGTTGTTATTTTTAGTTGCTAAGTTGTATGCTACTCTTGTGATCCCAGAAACTGTAGCCCACAGACTCCTCTGTTCATGGGATTTCCCAGGCAAGAATACTGGAGTGGGTTGCCATTTCCTCCTGCAGGGGATCTTCCTGACCTAAGGGTCAAACCCAAGTCTTCTGCTTGGCAGGCAGATTCTTTACCACTGAACCACCAGGGAAACCCATGGATTAGGAGTTCAGAATTAGCAGATACAAACTATTATTATATATAGGATGGATAAACAACAAGGTTCTAGTATAGCACAGGGAACTATATTCAGTATCCTGTGATAAACCACAATGAAAAAGAATATAAATATGCATACATATATATATATATGTATGTGTGTATATATATATTTGCATAACTGAGTTACTTCACAGTACAGAGGAAATCAACACATTATAAATCAACTATACTTCAACAAAATTTAAAAAATAAAGTAAACTAAAATAAAAACACACCCTGAAGACAAGCCCCTTCTGGCGACCCTGATTGCCAACAGCAGTGGCCCTCACAGTGTGGTCCCAGGGCCAGGCACATCAGCAGTCCGNTGTATATATATATTTGCATAACTGAGTTACTTCACAGTACAGAGGAAATCAACACATTATAAATCAACTATGCTTCAACAAAATTTAAAAAATAAACTAAAATAAAAACACACCCTGAAGACAAGCCCCTTCTGGCGACCCTGGTTGCCAACAGCAGTGGCCCTCACAGTGTGGTCCCAGGGCCAGGCACATCAGCAGTCCATGGAATCTTGTTAGAAAAGCAGCTCCCGGCTCTGGTCCAGACCTGCTGACTCAGAGAGTCTGGGGGTGGAGCCCAGTGAGCTCTGTGTCACCACGTGCTGTGACAGATTGGAATGCTTACTTAAGCTGGAGCACCACCGTTCTGCATCAGACAACAGGAGTGGATCCACCAGCAGATATAATTTGCAATTGACTGGTATGGTGTTTGAAATTTTCTGATTTCCAGTGTTTCAAAACAGGCATTTCTATAGGAAAATGTATGTTTCTGGCTTCTCTTGGGAAAAAAAAAAAATCAGAAGGTCTAGCCACAGGGGACTCTCACAACTGCTTGGCAATAATTGCCTGGTGCTGAGAAGAGGCGGCTGCTCTTAGAAAGGGTGTGAGCTCTCCCGGGAGTGGCAGCCCCTCATTACCCGCCTCGCTGGCTGGCTGCTCTCGCTTCCACTGGGGGCCTTTGAGCCACTGGCTCATGGCCCGTGTAATGCCTAGTGTCACCTTGAATTGAAGTTTATTCATAAATGCCTGTTTGCTGAACACGTGCGAGAGAGGATGGGCTTTCTGCTCCCCTCGCAGGTTTCTTTTCTCCCTAACCTGTATCATTCCTATCCTCAACTCCTTCCACTTTTGGCTAAGATGGGAAAAAAGGACAATCTTGGTTAAGGCAATACCCAGAGTTCAGGCATGGAAGTCGCTCAATAACCAGAAGAAAGAGGTTCATTTGTTTTGCCTACATTCCCCTCTGACCTCTCAGTCTTGAGAAAGCAAATCATTATCACGTTCGGAGGGAAGGATCACTGCCCTTCTTTCACGCTCGGGCAGGCTTTTATCCGTGGTTTGAGGGTGCTCAGGTGAACAAGTTCATTCAGCAGCTTGTGCCCCCCAAGCCCGAGATGGTCTGGGACAGTCACTCTGCTCTGTGTGACACTGGGCTAGGCTTCAAGGACATAGAAGGTGATAGAGATCCTTCTTCTCTTCCTTTTGGGGATGGTTGGCAGGGTCAGCAGGTAAAAGTCGCTTTGCATTAACGCTCAACACACAGTCCTAACCATTCCTTTGCTGGTAGCAGATACTGTACGCTTTACATCATTCCGTCAGTCCCTTTCTGTGTCCATTTTTACAGAAGTAAAAAATCCCTCTTTATAGAGGAAGGGTCTCCCATGGTGCTTTCATCCATTAGGTCAACTGGTCAGCAAGCTAGGGGATGATTCTGGGGAAGGAATGAAAATAAAAGCTGGGGAATGAGAGGGATGAGAGGATGGCTGTGCGTGGAAAGGGAGGGGATGCTGACAAAGATACAGTTGGCTTTTCTAGAGCACCTGTGACCTGACCCCCCCAAGGCACCCTCAACTGAAGATAAACTTTCTCATTTCTGAACATACATCCATGGAGGCAGCTGGTGTGCCCGCTAGGGCCTCACTTTCCACCGGGACCAGTGGAGCTGGGAATCAGCCAACAAAATAGGGTTTCTCTGACGGGTACACACAGATGCTGACTACTTCCTGGGGCCTGCTGGCTCAGGGACGTAGGGCCGAAACAGGGGATGTGGGTCCTGGGGATCAAGTTAGCGACAGAGAATGGCAACTGTTAATGGGAGGCTCAGTGAGGATTTTTTGGTGGGAGGCTGAAGTAAGAGCCGAGGTTGGGCAGCAGAGGGGCGGAGGCGGGAATAGATGGAAAGAAGTTTGTTCAAGAGAAATGAAGCAGAATGAGGACTGGGGGATGAGGCAGAGCGGCTGGAGGCTCTCTCCCGTGGCCACCATGGCCTAGAGCTCATCTTGACTTCACTGGCTTGGGGCAGGTCTTGAAGAATGCTTACGGTCAGTAGGACCCATCTTCAAAAAGAATGCGAGGTGGGAGAGAGGGAAGGGGGCAGTTAGACTCAGGAAATGTACTCGTTAAACATAAGCTTCACCGTAACCCTGCCAAGGATGGAGATTCGTTCCCATGGAGCACAGCTGTCAGCTGTCCTGTTTATCCTTTGACATCTAAACAGAGACGGTTCTGCCCCTGAGACAGGCCACAGCCCACACTGAGGTGTCTATGGTGCCCCCTCACGTGACTTCTCAACCACTGTTTTCACACCCACTTGTCTTCCAGGGCCACATCCTCTCTGCTCTGGCCTCACCTTCCTCCATGTTCCACTCCTGGCCTCTCTCCTTAAACCACCTTTTGTGTGAGTGGCAGACCTTATCCAGGTTTGGAAGCGACAGAAAGCTTTTTATTACAAACAACATAAGATGATACTAGATTTTCTTGACCTTAAACACCTTGTCTTCACCAGCCCAGCCCTGACATTGCTCTCTTCCCCTCCAGATCCCATCTCCATTGCTTACGCGGTTCTCTCCCATCCCCACACATCTCTGGTACCCTTTCAGTTCAGGGTTTGGTAGCTGCCACCTTGCCTCACTATCTCCATGCAGACCACTCTCTCTCCCTACCGAAGGTGACCCATTACAGTGTTTCCTGAAAAAACAACAACAACAACAACAACACCATAATAGGGATGCTGTGCGTGCTAAGTCACTTATAATGTCCTACTCTTTGCAACCCCATGGACTGTAACCCCTCAGGGTCCTCTGTCCCTGAGATTCTCCAGGCAAGAATCCTGGAGTGGGTTGTCATGCCCTTCTTTGGAGGATCTTCCCGACCAAGGGCTTGAACTCATGTCTCCTACGTCTCCTGTATTAGCAGCCAGGTTCTTTACCACCAACTGTCACTTCAGAAGCCCAAAAGGGATGCTACAGCAGTCAGAATAACTTTTTTCACTCTGCTACAACCATTTTACAGTTGAAGGCTGAAACTGTACATACAGTCTGAGGCTCCAAGAAATTAAGCAGCCTGGCAAGGAGAGACATGGCCTCTGGGCCACCTGGGGAGATATCTGAAGGAGCTTCCTGCACCACCACCCCCCCCCACCCCCCAGCTGCTGGACACTCAGAGGGCTTCAGCTGGTGGGGAGGCTTGTCCTGCTGTTTCCTCTTTGTGTCATGAGTCTCCTGTACTCCCAGGGCACCGTCTTTTACAGCAAGGTCGTGGAGAGAAGGCTGTGACGGGGCAGCACTCCATCATCCCCTCTCCAAGGGGGGAGAGCCGTGGGTGCTGGGGCAGGCCAAAGTGCTATGCTGTCAGCAAGCTCCATCCTCCAGCTGTAGCCAGCCCAGCACACTTGTCTCAGTTTAACACACCGCCAGGTACATTGTACCTCGTAGCTCAGAATCAATAAAGTCAAGGCAATTTCCTTAACATGCCATCAATAAGAGATTATGGGAGGGGGAGGGTTTTCTTTAGAAGCTAATGCCTTACTAAAGTTCAAATGAGGCAATATATAGTAAAATAAATTCAATCTCTATTTTCACTCCTTGCAATTTTAGTGGAGACTAAATGAAATGGAACTGTGTTGATCCTAACCCGTTCAATATATCTTCACTTCCTAAGAACCAAGGTCATTTTTACCTTCATGGGAAGGGAGGCAAAATATAAAATACTCACCCATACCGAACAGAAATGCATTTGCAGGGTTTTGAAAGCTAGGTAGATGGCTGATATATTATGTAATTCATTTCAAGGCATAGCTGAATGTGTTTTATAGATAGTGTTTAACCTTGCCAATTCTGCTCTGAGATAATCCCCCTTCTGAGGATAAAAATCATATATTTAACATAAAAGGAAAGGCTGGCAGAGAAAAATAGCATAATGTGTTCTGTACAACAGATAACCAGAAGTTGCTTACACAGAAAGATGATCAGAGCAAGTTCTTTGCTATTTTGCCTTATTAGCCAATCAGCATGTTGATATTAATCAGAAGTGAGGTGATAACCACTTGAGTTGCACTGTGCTACTGAATGACAAAATATATCTGCATTGTGTGGCAGGGTGGCGTGTGGGCCACGACACAGACCCTACATGGATCCTCTGTTCTATCATGTAACTGTTCTGTGACCTTGAGTAATTTACTTAACTCTGTTGAGGTTCAGTTGTTTTTTTTTTTTTTTTTTGTCTGTGAATGGCCATTGCTACAGTCACTATAGCAGCTAATACTCACTATTTATTCATCATTCATTCCTCTTCTTCCTCCTTTTGAACAAATCCCCAATTTTGCTCAAGTTTTCCCAACCCCTAATTCCACAGAGGAATCTTGATTCATCTCAAGCAGTACATACAGCCTCTGGCATCTATTATTGATCCAGGGAAGGGCATGTGGTCCCAGTTGGTCTAATCAGATTAGAAGAAATATTTTATTGTCAAAATGACTATACTACCCAAGGTCATCAACAGATTCAAATGAAATTTATCAAATTACCAATGGCATTTTTCACAGAACTAGAACAAAAAAAATTCTTTTTTAATTTGTATGGAAACACAAAAGACCCTTACTAGCCAAAGCAATCTTAAGAAAGAAAAAGGAAGGTGGAGGAATTGGGTTCCCTGACTTCAGACTACACTACAAAGCAATGGTAATCAAAACAGTATGGTTCTGGCACAAAACCAGGAATATAGATCAGTGGAACAGGATACAAAGTCCAGAAATAAATCCACACACACATATGGTCAATTAACTTATGACAAAGGAGGCAAGACTATACAATGGAGGACAGTCTCTTCAGCAAGTGGCGCTGGGAAAGTTCTATGTAAAAAATGAAACATTTTCTAATACCATACACAAAAATAAACTCAAAGTAGATTAAAGGCCTAAATATAAAACCAGATACTATAAAACTCCTAGAAGAAAACATAGGCAGGACACTTTGATACAAATCGCAGCAATATCTTTTTGGATCTGTCACCTAGAGCAATGGAAAAAAGAACAAAAATAAACCAAATAAGATCTAGCTAAACTTTACAGGCTTTTGCACGGCAAAGCAAACTTAAACAAAATGAAAAGACAACCCACAGAATGGAAGAAAATATTTGCAAATGATGCAACTGATAAGGGATTAATCTCCAACATATACAGCTTAGGAGAAGGAAATGGCAACCCCCTCCAGTATTCTTGCCTGGAGAATTCCCTGGGCAGAGGAGCCTGGTGGGCTGCTGTCCATGGGGTTGCACAGAGTCGGACATGACTGAAGTTATTTAGCAGCAGCAGCAGCAGCATATACAGCTTATACAACTCAATACCAAAAACCCAAACAACCCAGTTAAAAAAAAAGGGGTAGAAGATCTAAACAGACATTTCTCCAAAGAAGATATACAGATGACCAAACACATGAAAAGATATGCAGCATCACTAACTATTAAAGAAATGCAAATCGAAACTGCAATGAAGTATCATCTCTTACTAGTCAGAACAGCCATCATCAAAAAGTCTATAAATAATAAACATTGGAGAGAGTGTGGACAAAAAGGAACCTACACTATTGGCGGTAATGTAAACTGGTACAGCCACTATGGAGAGCAGTATGGAGGTTCGTCAAAAAACTAAAAATAGAGCCACTGTATGACCTGGAAACCTCATTCCTGGGCATATATCTGGAAAAAATCATGCCGTGAAAAGATACACGCACTACTATTTACAAAAGGTAAGACATGGAAGCAACCTAAACGTCCATCAACAGACAAATGGATCAGGAAGATGTGGAGTATTAGTCAGCCATAAAATGAGTGAAATAATGCCATTTGCAGCAACATGGATGAACCTAGAGATGATCACATTAAGTGAGCCAGACAGAAGAAGACAAATATCATATGATGTAGTTTGTATATGGAATCTAAAAAAATTATACAAATGAATTTATTTACAGAACAGAAAGAGACTCACAGAGATAAAAAAAATAAATAAACCTATGGTTTCCAAAGGGGAAAGGTGTTAGGGGGATAAATTAGGAGGTTGGGATTAACGTACACATACTACTATATATAAAATACATAACCAATAAGGACTTACTGCATAGTATAGGGCATCATCGTCAATATTTTGTAATAAGGTATTAGGGAAAATAATCTGAAAACATATATATATATATAACACATGCAGCTCTTATACAGCATTCAACTTCCATGATACAGTGATATCCACACCCTTGGTATGAAGGAAGATTTACTTGGTTCAGTTCAATTCAGTTCAGTTCAGTTCAGTCTCTCAGTCGTGTCCTACTCTTTGCGACCCCATGAATTGCAGCACGCCAGGCCTCCCTGTTCATCACCATCTCCCAGAGTTCACTCAGACTCACGTCCATCGAGTCGGTGATGCCATCCAGCCATCTCATCCTTGGTCGTCCCCTTCTTCTCCTGCCCCCAATCCCTCCCAGCATCAAAGTCTTTTCCAATGAGTCAACTCTTCGCATGAGGTGGCCAAAGTACTGGAGTTTCAGCTTTAGCATCATTCCTTCCAAAGAAATCCCAGGGTTGATCTCCTTCAGAATGGACTGGTTGGA
>SJYV01047735.1:261525-364096 GCA_006410875.1 Neotragus pygmaeus | reverse complement strand
AGTCACTGTGCTGTATACCTGAAACTAACACAGTTCTATAAATCACCTACATTTCAATTAAAAAGTTATAAAAATAAGTAAATTTTGAAGCCAAAAAGAAACGCCAGATATTTTCACTTTCTCCTGGTGGGTATGAACAGGAAGCAGATCATCTCAAAGGTCAGCAGTTGCCATCTTGCAGCCACGTGGGGAGCTAGACTTGATGTGAAGGCAGTAGTGAGCATGACAGAGCACATGACCCAGAAGATTACCTAAGAGCTCTACAGAACAGTTCCAAAGGAGTCAGGGAATTTGATAAAGATAAGAGGAGAAATTAAAGGCTAGAAAATGAAAGAAAGAGTAACCAATAAACCTTAGACTTGTTCTCTGAAAAGACCAACAAAAAGATCAACCTCTGGCAAATCTGATCAAGACAAAAAATGGACAAGATAAAAACCCGAAAGACACAATTACAAACTTTTTCCTGCCATCTTATTTTAGTTTTATATTTTAACATCACATATGTTCTCTTTCCCCCTGATTCTGGTTTTTAGTGGACTGATTGCATTTTACTTGATCTTTTTCCAACTTAATGACTTGAGAACTTATATATTACTTCTCATCTTCTAGTAGTTACCTTTACTTTGCAAGTAAAAATATTCAATCATATTTTTTTCTATCCATATTTAAAGTTAATAACTATTTATATCATCTTTCCAACTAAGAACATAACTTTGGCATATGTTTATTTCTCTAGTCTCTGTGCTATCTCCCTTCCAACCCACTGCAGTAACCGCCCATGCTGAGATCATTTAGCATTTTATCTTGAATTTTTATTGTTTCTATTAAGTCCATGTCTTTTCAGACAGCTGTGAATTTTGTTGATTTCTTTGTCACTAAACCTCAGTCACCCAACTCACACGATCTTTTCTAGTCTAGAATTTGTATTCCATAACAAAAGAATCAGGACTGAATTCTCCACGGTGAATACCCAACTATCTGATCAGGATCACCTTTCCTTCGGTCTCATTGTTTTGGTTCTCTCATGGCAGAAAATATCTGACTTTCCTGAAACTTCTAAGTCTTTGCCTTCACCTTCTGTCACCATCCTTCACTCTTGACCCACTTAGGGGACACAGAAAGCACGGTATGATCACCCCCTGTAAACTCTTTGTCCCTCTCTCCCTTCATAATGACTCCTGGAAAAACAGTCTGGTGAAGCTCAGTTTTCTGCTTACGCATGTTTGCGCTCAAGAAGCTCAGTATTACTGGAGAAAAGCATATCACTTTAAATTTATGACCTTAGGCCTCACAAGGGCACGCCACCCTTCCACACACTTCCACTACTCTTCCCCAGTAAATGTGCTCTTCCACCCTCACAAACAGACGCTTTACTTCTCGAGACTCCAGAAGCTACTCGCCCCTAAGCCTCAGGCAGAACCTCCATTCCGACTTCTTAGAGAGAAGCTGTAATTAGCGCTAAAGGATCTTGTCTCTCCACCTCTTGGTCTGCCATATGGTCTGTATTTGTACCTCATTGTGATGTCGGAAAACTTGTGTCCCTTTCTAAGTCCTGAATTTAACCTTGTGTCCCATCCCCTTCTGGGGCTTCGCTGATAGGTCAGTTGGTAAAGAACCCACCTGCAATGCAGGGGATTCCAGTTCAATTTCTGGGTCGGGAAGATCCACTAGAGAAAGATAGGCTACCCACCTCAGTATTCTGGCCTGGAGAATTCCTTGGACTGTATAGTCAGTCCATGGGGTTGCAAAGAGTAGGATACGACTGAGCAACTTTCACTTTCACTTTCCCATCTCCCTCTAAACTCAAGGATTTGCATACTGGGATTATCCCCTTTATGTCCTGCGCTGATGCTCTCTCCCTTTCAATTAGGCATCGCATGTATTCTATCTTAAAATCTCCCTCCTTGAATAAAACCCTCTGGATCTGGCATGTTTTTTCAGCTTTCCTATTTCTCTGTTCCCAGTCACAGCTAAAGTCACTGAAATATTTGAGTATAAACAAATCTTTCAAATTCCTTGCCTCCCATTTTCACCTCAGTCACTCCAGCCACATTTTAGTCTCATCTGCCCTCATCAACAGCACTTTTACTAAGGTTGCCTTTGACCTACATCTTGCCAAAGCTGAATTTCTGTCCTCACCCAACCTCTTGGTGGCATCTGATCCAATTCACTGCTCCCCTGTCTGACAGAGGACTTCTGATACGGAGATAACACTCTCTTCTCCTTTTCTTATTCTACCACCCACACTTAATTGGCTGCCTGCTTCCTTCCTGATCTCTAAAAGTTGGAGTGACCAAGGCTCTTTCTTTGATCCCTCTCTATTGGTGGTCTCCTCCAGCTTCAAGCATGCAAAGAAAATCCATGTGTTGACAACATGCACATTTTAATCAACAGACCTGATATTTCCTCTGAGTTTTAGAGTCATGTATTCAACCATCTCCTCAGCACTTCCACATCTTTGTCTATTAGACACCTCAAACTTCATATGTTCAAAGACAACCAGAGGTGACCTCCCCACATCCTACTCACAACTATCCCCTCTAAGTCATAGCCGTGGTGAGACCATTTACCTCAGATCGAGACTTGAACCCACATGCTGGGACTCAAACCCAGCCACAACCCAGTTTGGGACTCAAACCCACGTGGCTGGGACTCAAACCCGGCCAAAACCCTGCTTGGGACTCAAACCCACATGGCCAGGACTCAAACCCAGCCAAAACCCAGTCTGTGACTTGAACCCACAATCTTTAATTAGAATCACTCACCTGATGTCTGGACTTACTGAGGCTCAGGTTCTTTGTGTCTCAGAGCAGAAGGAACTCAGCAAGAGGCAAGGTGATAGGCAAGAAGTAGATTTATTAATATAGGATGCTTGTAAGAGATGCAAATGGGCAGGCAAGGCAGCTCTGCCCTGAAGATTGAGTGGGCTACAATTTATAATGGGAAAAGGGGGAGGGGAAAAGACTGCCTTCTTCAGGTAGAGGTAGATGCAGACATTAAGGCACACATCGTTAACACCTCCTTCACTAGCTCCTCCTTTATACTAGGTAGGAAATAGACCTGGGTTCGATCCCTGGGTCAGGAAGATCCCCTGGAGAAGGAAATGGCAACCCACTTCAGTATTCTTGCCTGGAAAATCCCATGGACGGAGGAGCCTGGTGGGCTACAGTCCACAGGGTCACAGAGAGTCGGACACAATTGAGTGACTTCACTTTCATGAGGTCAAACTAGGATTATCATATTAGTAGAAGGGTGGTGACTTTTCCTCCATCTAGTGGCCTGGGCATATCTTGTGGTTCTGTTTATGGTTTTATAACTAAGCGAGACTGCTTCATTGACTAATGTTCCAATAGCTTTCTTGAGCTAGCATTGACTTACAAAGGCCTCCTAAAGTCTCCTAGGTTTCCTTCTCTACCCATCGTACCCTACTGGGACTTCTACAGCTATGCATATAATTATCCTATTCTATCTCTATCAGTGGTACTCCAGGTCACTACCCTCGTGGGGTTTATGATGCCAAGAACGTGGTTAATTCCAGTTCTTCTTTTTCCCTCATACCCCGCACACAATTCATTGGCAGGTCTCACTGGCTTTCCCTCAAATTCATAACTCAAATCTGTCCACTTCCTTTATAACAACACTATCTTCAATTTAGTTCAATTTTCCTTTGACCTCAGCTATCTGGGTCCAAATTCACGCAATTTGCATAGGGTCTGTCAGCTGCACTGGACCTTTGGACTCTCACTGTGTGCACTGACCCACCTGCTGGTACTTCTGATTTCTCCCTTTGTCTCACTGACATTATTTGAAATCATGTATATATTTATGGAAGTTGCTGCAAAACATTTTCTTATAACTGGGCAAGGCTCGGGTCAATAAATAAATATGTGAATTTGATACCTCCTAAAAGAAAGAGGAGAGTTTGATAAAGATCCTTGCATGGTTGTGACGGTAAGCCCTGATTTTTTTTTAATTATTTATTTTTATGCATTCAGGATTCTGTGCTACAACTGACCAGGTCACCTTGTACTGTCCCAGAGGCTAATCTGATGTTTTAATAACATTTTAGGATTAGCTGCATTATTCAAAACTGTACCATAAAGGACCATGAACTATAAACCAGCTGCTCAGACACCTAACCATACAATGTCATCATAACGATATCCCACGTCTCCATTTGCATTGGAGTGTAGCGGTGGAATAAGGACATAGGAAGTCCTCTCTGAATTCATATTTATGATATAATATATTTAAGATCACCTCCATTAAACTGTCTATTTCTTTGAGACAATCCTAGCATTGAGTTTCAAGGAGAGGCTGGTACCGTGGTAGGCTATTGTGTCTTTAGCAGAAAGTAAGTCTAGAATAACAAAGAACACAGCAGTTGCCATCAGACATGAAAAAGGCTACCAGAGGGCTGGGGTTTTCCTGTGTAGCCCCAAGAGTTAGAACCAGGTCACAGGGTTTAGTTCAGAAACAGAAAGAAACTTTCTCATGGTCGAAGCTGGCAGAAGATGGAGTAGTTTAAGCTGGCTGTTGTTATCTTAGGTCTCGAAGGAGGTGAAAAATGAGAAGAGTGGATAAGGTCAGCTGTGTCCTCTGGTTGACAACAGTGAAGTCTCCATTAGCTGTGAAACAGAAGGACACGGCTCATTCCTAAAAAGTTTACAGATATTCCTATGATACAACCATGAATTGAAGATGATGAATTCTGAGTGTTTAAGAATGTCATGATGAAAATGTGGGTGTTTGAGGGAAGGGCTTGTGACTCCTCTAAGGGAGTTTCATTTTCATTTATTCTGTGTAGACATTTCCCAAGGTGACAGTGAGAGAGGATCCTTAACCCAGTGAGGAGGGCTAGGAGCTGAGAAAGTTGGAGGACTTGCAGAACTCTGCTGTGGCTCACTTGGGCTATCAGCCCCGTACCTAGTGATCAGTAAAGAATGAGAAAAGGGACTTCCCTGGTGGTCCAATGGTTGAGAATCTGCTTGCCAATACAGGGGACACAGGTTGGATTCCTGGTCGGGGAAGATTCCACATGCTGCCGAGTAACTGAGCCTCTGGACTGAGACTGCTGAGCCTATGCTCTAGAGTCTCCACGCCACAATAACGAGAAGCCTGCGCACCACAGCTAGCGCGTAGCCCCCACTCGCTGCAACTGGAGAAGGCCCGCATGCAGCAAATAAGACCCAGCACAGCCAAGACAAAGAAAAAACTAGCAGCTCCAGGGCATTCAAATAGATTTTTTAAAAATAAGACAGAGAGGGAAAGAATAAAAAAGGATTGCTCTGTCTTGGCATGTGAAGTGTTAACCCTGGGCAGCGTGCCCAGCAAATGGGCAGCAGTGAGTAGCTGCATATGTGAGATACTGAGTGAGTCAGGGCTGAAACTGTCCATTTTGACTCTTTTGTGTATTGTTACATGCTTATTCTGTCTTTCCATCGTCTGGGATTCTGGCAGTCCTATTTGAAAAGCAGTATTTCACAACAAGCATTAATACTTGTGCCTTTNGGAGGAGAAGGGGACGACCCAGGATGAGATGGCTGGATGGCATCACAGACTCAATGGACGTGAGTCTGAGTGAACTCCGGGAGTTGGTGATGGACAGGGAGGCCTGGCTTGCTGCAATTCATGGGGTCGCAAAGAGTAGGACACGACTGAGCCACTGAACTGAACTGAACTGTAGCTCAGCAGGAGTAATTCCAACCCCACATGCTGGGGCCGGGCTACTGAGATGCTATTTCCTAGAAGGCATGTTGGAAAGACTGATGTTGAAGCTCCAATACTTTGGCCACCTGATGTGAAGAGCTGACCCATTGGAAAAGACCCTGATGCTGGGAAAGACGAGGGAAGAAGGAGAAGGGGATGACAAAGGATGAGACAGTTGGATGACATCATTGACTCAACAGACATAAGTTTGAACAAATTCCAGGAGATGGTGAAGGACAGGGAAGCCTGGTGTGCTGCAGTCCATGGGGCTGCAAAGAGTCAGACACAACTGAGTGACTAAACAACAACAAATGTCCCTGATTGGTCAAGAGATATGCCTTGCATCTTGAAGGATGCAGCTGTCTCATGAGAAGCCCAAGTATGGTCCAGATGCATGCAGGGCTGTCTACTAAAGCAAGTACCGTGCAGCATG
Source organism: Neotragus pygmaeus (assembly GCA_006410875.1). Taxonomy (NCBI): domain Eukaryota; kingdom Metazoa; phylum Chordata; class Mammalia; order Artiodactyla; family Bovidae; genus Neotragus; species Neotragus pygmaeus. Next base: position 357,954 of record SJYV01047735.1, on the reverse strand, counting down.
CTGACCGCNCAACAACAAATGTCCCTGATTGGTCAAGAGATATGCCTTGCATCTTGAAGGATGCAGCTGTCTCATGAGAAGCCCAAGTATGGTCCAGATGCATGCAGGGCTGTCTACTAAAGCAAGTACCGTGCAGCATGCTGACCGCACCACTCGTCCCTGCCCTGCTGCGCTCCCACATGCAGTCTCGGCCACACTGGTCTCCTTGTTTTCCTTTGGGAAGCCTCATGGCTCTCCTGCCTCAGGGCCTTTGCACTCGCTGTCCCCTCCACCTGGACCATTCCCCTAGACATCCTCTGGACTCGCTTCCTCACTTTATTCCAGTTGCTGCTCAAGGTCTTTCCAGATCATCCTCACTAAAATAGTACTTTTTCTTTCTCAAGATGTTTACTCTTGGATTTCTTTTTTCACAGTGCTTATAATTCTTTGCTATTTTATTGTTTTATTTATATCTTCATAAATATAGTCATATAAATTAATAAATATTAGAATGCTATAATTTATTTAGTTTATATAATACATTTATATTTCATTAATATATAGCTAGTATATTATCATAAAATATACATTATGTACATATATATATATATTTATAGTTAAGTGTTAGTGTTAGTCACTCAGTCGTGTCCAACTCTTTGTGAGCCCATAGACTGTAGCCCGCCAGGCTCCTCTGTCCATGTGGATTCTCCAGGCAAGAATACTGGAGCAGGTTGCCCTGGAGCAGGGCAGAAGATGCCCTTTTCCAGGGGATCTTCCCAACCTAGGGATCAAACTCAGGTGTTCTGCATTGCAGGCAGATTTGTTACTGTCTGAGCCACTAAGAAATAGAAATATATACTATATATGTTTATGTATAAATATATATTTATACATATTTATATATTAAATATATATTATACTCATATTTCTTGTACAGTCTACCACTCCACTCTAATAAAAGCACTGTGGGCAGAGAACCAATTTTGCCATCATATGTTCAGTGTGTAGAACCAGACCTGGTACAAAGAGGTGCTCAATGAATATTTACTGAATGAATGAATGACTGAGCAAACTCCCAGTGCTCATCACCTGAAGCGAGTGGCTGTGGTGTGCACCACCTGCCCTCGTGTACTTTGATTGGCAGAGTTAAGTAAACAGGATTGCCTAGGTTGCTGGTGATCCTAAGAGGAGACTGGAGGACTCTGAGAAACTTGGGGTTGCTGGGTATTGTGAAGAGAAGCTTTCCCCTCCGAGTGAACCTCCCATCTCATCCGTCTCTCCCCCATTGGCCTTCCCCATTTCCTAGGCACAATGGCAGCCACGACTTACACAAGCATCTCCAGACCTCCTGCAGGGGCTGGAGACGCACAGACGTGCAGACAAGTCACAGCCTTGAGGACAACCTGAGAACAGCCTCTCCAGGAGACAAAACCCTTTCATTTGTATCCTCAGTAAGAGTCAAGAGGACACGGCACTGTGGAAAGCTGGGAAACCTGAAATCAGGATAGATAACTTTCTGATGAAAAACACGAGTTCCTTAGAAAACCATCCCAGACAGCACGCACAGCATAGTGGATAAGGCAGAAAAGAGACTCACTGGTTCTGAAAGATGGTTTGATAAATCATCTGATTACTCAGAAAGGTAAAAAAGATTTCCTGTAGAAAGTGAGATGGTGAGCAAAAAGATAAATGTCATGAAAAATTGATTCAGGATGTATAATAAAAGCTATTTTCCTGAGCTGGAAAGACTAGAATCTTCAGAACAAAAGAGCTTACCAAGTGTCAGAGAAATTAATATAAAGAAACAATACACACTTAGAAATATCTTGGAACATTTTTTTTTTAAGAGTAAGAAAAATAATCTCACAAGGAACCATGTAGCAAAAACAAAACGATCACATTGACAACTCATTTCTTTTCACTTTTTTGATCAGAAGCAAATGAAGTAATGTGACAGGTGGCAGTTAAACAATTCTGGGGGCTAGGCAGAGAGAAGAGGAATTCCCACACAGACAAGGTCTCAGGAAGGATGCAACTCACTTCTTTTTCTTCATTTTGTTTTCTCAAAAAAGTAGTCCAGTGATTTAAGAAACAAATCACAATACAGAACTCAAGCATGAGAAAAATAAACACGAAAGACATGGGGTGAACAATGACAGAGTTAAAAGATGCAGTGATTGTTGTTCAGTCGCTAAGTCATGTCCAAATGTTTCATATATAATTATTCAACCACAAAAAGAGAATGAAATGATGCCAGTTGCAGCAACATGGATGGACCTGGCTATGATCATACTAAGTGAAGTAAATCAGAGACCAGTATCATATGATATCACTTATATGTGAGGTCTAAAACAGACGATTCAAATAAATTTATTTATAAGGCAGAAATAGACTTACACACAAAGAAAAGAAACTTATGGATAAAGGGGAGAGGGATAAATTAGGAGTTTGGGATTAGCAGATACACATTACTCTATAGAAAATAGATAAGCAACACAGTAGAGCATAGGGAGCTATGTTCAATATCTTGTAATAACCTATAATGGAAAAAAAAAAGCTTCCTTGGTAGGCCAGTGGTTAAGAACCTGCCTACCAATGCGGGGTAAACGAGTTCAGCCCCAGGTCTGGAAAGATCCCTTATGCTGCAGAGCAGCTGAGCCTGTGCGCCACAACCAGAGAAGCCGCTGCAATGAGAAGCCCACACATCACAAGAGAGAGGAGCCCCTGCTCACTGCAACTGGAGAAAGCCCGCATGCAGCAACAAAGACCCGGTGCAGCCAAAAGTAAACACAAATTTTAGAAAGAGGCTTGCTTAACAGAAGAAAGCTAAATTGTTGTTTAATACAATATTAAATACAATTAAATCAATATTTAATTTTGCAAGGAAGCTATGCAAATATGAAAATAATTGTAAAAAAGAAAAAGATTGATCATTAAATAGTATCATTAGCTTGGATTTGAAAGCCAAAATTGTATCAAAAAAATCTTGGGAACTGGGAGGTGGACATGAGTGGGAAGGATCAGTTCAGTTCAGTTCAGTCGCTCAGTTGTGTCCGACTCTTTATGACCCCATGAACTGCAGCACGCCAGGCCTCCCTGTCCATCACCAACTCCTGGAGTTCACTCAAACGCACGTCCATCGAGTCGGTGATGCCATCCAGCCATCTCATCCTCTGTCAGCCCCTTCTCCTCCTGCCCCCAATCCCTCCCAGCATCAGAGTCTTTTCCAATGAGTCAACTCTTCGCATAGGCAAGGGTATTAGGTCTGTCACTTTCCCTGGAGAAGGTCATCAGGGCTGGTAGCATGCTTGACACTGATGTAAGGAGATAGGAGCAATCACTTTTTGAAATATAACGATAACCCTTGACCCAGTAAAAACAGAATTCACAGCTTTTCAAATCACTTGGGTAAAAAAAAACAAAAACAAATACACAAATATTTGGCCAAAGGTTGGAAGGAAAAAAGGGCTTCCCAGTGCAAGAGACCTAAGAGATGGGGTTTGATCCCTGGGTGGGGAAGATTCCCTGGAGGAGGGCAGGGCAACCCACTCCAGTATTCTTGCCTGGAGAATCCCTATGGACAGAGGAGCCTGGAGGGCTACAGTCCATGGGGTCGCACAGAGTCCAACATGATTGAAGTGACTTAGCATGAATGCACACAGGAAGAAAAAAAGCCAAGAGGCCTAAAAATGCCAAATGGATTGCATAAACCAAGATGAAAGAAATAAGACCCACAATGTCCATCTTCAGAACAAATACAATAACAAATAAAAGCAAAGAACCTACGTTGAATCCAAACATAAGTGATTTATAAGAGACACATCTAGAACAATGACAGAGAAATAAAAATATGTTAGTAAGTAAATAAACACATCCATACATACTGTTGATGGGGCAAGAATCTACAGGGTAAGATACACAATGGAGATCAAACCAGTCAATCCTAAAGGAAATCGACCCTGAATATCCATTGCAAGGACTGATGCTGAAGCTGAAGCCCCAATACTTTGGCCACCTTGACGCGAAGAGCCGACTCATTGGAAAAAAAAAAAACCTGTTGCTGGGAAAGACTGAAGGCAGAAGGAGAAGGGGGCGACAGAGGATGAGATGGTTGGATGGCATCAATGACTCAGCGGACATGAGTTTGAGCAAATTCAGGGAGATAGTGAAGGACAGGGAAGCCTGGCGTGCTGCAGTTCATGGGGTTGCAAAGAGTCAGACAGGACTGAGTGACTAAACAACAAAGACACACAAAGGAGAAAAAAGGAATCTGTTTAAAAAGCAGTCTTGTGGAAGGGAGCTTGATATTGCCCATAATTCTCCTAGCAGGAGCATCATATTTATGTGGAAGAGCTATCCTGATGAGCCACTGGAGTGGTGTTGGGAGCCCAGGGTGAGCTTAAGCCTCAGGATATGCGGTGCAAGGCCCAAGAGAGAACTGAACTGTGATCCCCAGAGGGAAGCAGAGAAAGAAGAAAAGGAAGTGGCCGGATGCTAATGGGCTGCGCTCTGCACCATGCCATCAGCTAGATCGGCTGAACCCCAAATGAGCCCTGAGTATCAGTGGGCTTTGTGCAAATGGGCAAAGGAGCTGGGCTCGCCATCCGAGTTGATAAAGGCGCAAATATTTCAAGCAGACTCCAGAGGCAGGAACACCCTAAGGAGGTCCTCAGCAGTGGCAGCGACACAGAGGAGGCCTGCTGAGCTTTTCCGGGTCTGCGGGTTTAGGGTCTGACGCTGACTTGCTGACAGTGAGGTCACACCGGTAAACACACTCTGATGAAGACTAGGGGAACACACAAACCAGAGCAGAGGCTGAGTGCTGGAATGCAAGAGGCAGGTGCCGAGCTCGCTTACAACATCCACACCAGGGCTGGGGAAAGAGCCGAGGGTGGGGCGCTTGTGTCCCCAGCATCGGTGCTTGGTCAGGGGAGGCCGTCCGTAAGTCTGAGCCTGTGTCCTCTGCTGAAATAAGTGCACGTGGACCACGTCAATGCCCGGCCCACACACCCTGAGACTCCTGTCCACCGCCCTCGTGTGCTCCCTGTCTGCCTCGCATTTGCACGGCCAACAGCCAGCGCCTCCAGTGTTCTTCTGGAGGCTCCTTGGGCTGCTGGAACCCAAGGAGTTCCTGGAGTTCGCTTCTCCACCACAGTCCTTTGCTGATGATTAGTGAAANTCATACATACTGTTGATGGGGCAAGAATCTACAGGGTAAGATACACAATGGAGATCAAACCAGTCAATCCTAAAGGAAATCGACCCTGAATATCCATTGCAAGGACTGATGCTGAAGCTGAAGCCCCAATACTTTGGCCACCTTGACGCGAAGAGCCGACTCATTGGAAAAAAAAATACCCTGTTGCTGGGAAAGACTGAAGGCAGAAGGAGAAGGGGGCGACAGAGGATGAGATGGTTGGATGGCATCAATGACTCAGCGGACATGAGTTTGAGCAAATTCAGGGAGATAGTGAAGGACAGGGAAGCCTGGCGTGCTGCAGTTCATGGGGTTGCAAAGAGTCAGACAGGACTGAGTGACTAAACAACAAAGACACACAAAGGAGAAAAAAGGAATCTGTTTAAAAAGCAGTCTTGTGGAAGGGAGCTTGATATTGCCCATAATTCTCCTAGCAGGAGCATCATATTTATGTGGAAGAGCTATCCTGATGAGCCACTGGAGTGGTGTTGGGAGCCCAGGGTGAGCTTAAGCCTCAGGATATGCGGTGCAAGGCCCAAGAGAGAACTGAACTGTGATCCCCAGAGGGAAGCAGAGAAAGAAGAAAAGGAAGTGGCCGGATGCTAATGGGCTGCGCTCTGCACCATGCCATCAGCTAGATCGGCTGAACCCCAAATGAGCCCTGAGTATCAGTGGGCTTTGTGCAAATGGGCAAAGGAGCTGGGCTCGCCATCCGAGTTGATAAAGGCGCAAATATTTCAAGCAGACTCCAGAGGCAGGAACACCCTAAGGAGGTCCTCAGCAGTGGCAGCGACACAGAGGAGGCCTGCTGAGCTTTTCCGGGGCTGCGGGTTTAGGGTCTGACGCTGACTTGCTGACAGTGAGGTCACACCGGTAAACACACTCTGATGAAGACTAGGGGAACACACAAACCAGAGCAGAGGCTGAGTGCTGGAATGCAAGAGGCAGGTGCCGAGCTCGCTTACAACATCCACACCAGGGCTGGGGAAAGAGCCGAGGGTGGGGCGCTTGTGTCCCCAGCATCGGTGCTTGGTCAGGGGAGGCCGTCCGTAAGTCTGAGCCTGTGTCCTCTGCTGAAATAAGTGCACGTGGACCACGTCAATGCCCGGCCCACACACCCTGAGACTCCTGTCCACCGCCCTCGTGTGCTCCCTGTCTGCCTCGCATTTGCACGGCCAACAGCCAGCGCCTCCAGTGTTCTTCTGGAGGCTCCTTGGGCTGCTGGAACCCAAGGAGTTCCTGGAGTTCGCTTCTCCACCACAGTCCTTTGCTGATGATTAGTGAAACGAATGGGTAGATTCAAGCCTATCTCCTTTTCTGAGGCATTCCATCCACTCTGGGCTTCCCAGGTGGGGCCTTGGTAAACGATCCACCTGCCAGTGCAGGAGACATAAGATTCTTGGGTTTGGTCCCTGGGTTGGGAAGATCCCCTGGAGAAGGAAATGGCAGCCCACTCCAGTATTCTTGCCTGGAGAATCCCATGGACAGAGGAGCCTGCCTCGGCTACAGTCCACAGGGTCACAAACAGCTGGACGTGACTGAGTACACACACACACATGCACACACACACACAAGCCCCCGACTCCCATGTCAGAGTCTCTTCTCTGGGGGAATCCAACTACAACAGGTGCCAGCCTCCTGCGGTTCTATTTCTACCATCTACTATCTTCCCTTTGCTCTGGCCTCCTGCCAGAAGCAGTCTCATGACTTGTTTCTCTTTCACAAGTGAGTTGAACAACAAACACCAGCCTTGGGGCGTGCTCTCACTTTACACCTGCTCTCGGAGGACCTGTTAAAGAATATCCCCATTCAGCTTTTGGAAAACCTGTAAAGTGGCCACAGAAACTTTTAGTTGTTGGAAGCCCTCTCTGTTTATACCAGGTTTCTTCACTCTGAGACATCAGGTCTGGGATGCCGGAAAAACAAAGATATGTGGAAGATAGTCTGTATGGGAACACTAACTTAAGTAGGGAGTGTAGAGAGTCAAGCTCTACCTAGAGAAGAAATCAGGATTGGATATAACACATCAGTACAGGACATCACCTGCAATGTAGGTGATGTGGGTTCAATCCCTGGGTCAGGAAGATCCCCTGAAGAAGGAAACGGCAACCCACCCCCGTAGTTTTGCCTGGGAAATCCCTCGGACAGAGGAGCCTGGCGGGCTACAGCCCATGGGGTCACAAGAGTCAGCCATGACTTAGCAGTTAAACTACCACCACCACCACCACCACCACAACAGATCATGGGTAGAGTCAAATCAAACACCAGGAGATGGACAATGACTAAGGAGGGGTTACGATAGGAAAGACAAGAGCTAAAGTGAGCATCCAGGGCTGAAAAAGAGCTAGAGACGTCTGAGCAGGCAAGAAAATCTGCTCTCACAACTTTTACTCAACACTGTACTAGAGGTCTCAGTCAACGTAGAAATGCAAAAAGGAGGAATAAAAGAGATACAAATTGGAACGAAAAAAATAAATTATCTTTACTCATAATGATATGATTATCTCCATAGGTTACCCAAAACAATGCAAGAAAAAGCTACTTGAACTAATAAATGGATTTAGCAAATTTACACTGTATAATATCAAAGTAAAAAATCAACTGTAAATCTATATACTAGCAACAAATAATTGGAAACTGAAGCAAAATTGCCATGTACAACAGCACCAAAAAGTATAAAATACTTAGGGACAGCTCTGACAAAAGATATGAAAGGTCCGTATGCTGAAAACTATAAGTAACATTGCTAAAGAAATTAAAGAATTTCCAAATAAATGGAGAGCTGAACTTTATTCATGGGTTGGAAGACTCAACATTGTCAAGATTAATATTATTCCTAGACTGATCTACAGATTGAACATAATCTCTATTAATATGCTAGCAGACTTTTTATGGAAAATGATATCCTGATTCAAAATTCTTGTGGAAATGCAGAAAACCTAGAATAGCCAAAAAAACTTTGGAAAAGAACAAAATAGATGTGCTTTTTCTGGAGGCTCAATGGTAAAGAACCTGTCTGCCAGGGCAGGAAATGTGGGTTTGATCCCTGGGCAGGGAAAATCCCCTGAAGAAGAAAATGGCAACCCACTTCCACATCGTTGCCTGGGAAATCCCATGGACAGAGGAGCCTGGCAGGCTACAGTCCATGGGATTGCAAAAGAGTTGGACATGACTTAGCAACTAAACAACAGCACAAAGGTGGTAAGCACTACCAGACTTCAAGACTTAACAGAGCTAGTTATCAAGATAATGTGGTACTGGTCTCAAATTAGACAAATAAATCAACGGAACAGAAGAGAGAGTCCAGAAACTGACCCAAACATATGTGGATCACGGATTTTTAACCAAAGATACATGCAGTGTGGAGAAAGGTTAGTCTTTTCAGTGGAAGGTACTTAACAATTAGAAAACACACACACACAAATGATGAACCTGAATCCATACCTCCTATCATACAAATATATGAACTCAAAATGGATGATAGATATAAATGCAAAACTTAAAAATAGTAAAGTTCTAGAAGAAAACATAAACCATTTTTTGATCATGAGTTAGATATATCTTAGATATGACACTAAAAAATAAAATTTAGTAAAATTAACATCTAAATCAAAAATTTCTTCTCTTAGAAGGACACTATTGGAAGATTAAAAATACAACCCGAAGACTGATATAAAGTACTTGCAAAACATTTTTTCTAATAAGTCTCATAATTTAATAAGAAGACAAACTGGGTGAAAGATTTTAAAGTGGGTAACAGATCTGAATTGGGCTTCCCTGGTGGCTTAGATAGTAAAGAATCTGCCTGCAATGCAGGAGACCCAGGTTGATCTAAATAGGGACTTCGTGAAAGACAGATACATCAATCTCAAATGAGCACCTCAGAGGATTCTCAAGATCATCAGTCACTATGGAAATTCAAATGAAACCATAATGACATATAACTACACATCTATTAAAACACATCCAATTAAAAAAACCTACCCTATGAAGTGTTGGTGAGGGTGTGAAGGAACTCGGACTCTGCTGTTGGACATGTTAATTGGTCCAATCACTTTTGAAAACAGTCGGGCTACTCCATTTCTAGGCATTTATCCAAGAGAAAAGAAGTGTATATTTGTACAAAAACTTGTACATGAATGTGTACTTTATGTGTAATAGTCAAATATTGGAAAAAACTCAAATGTCTATTAACTGGTAAATGGATAAACAAGTTGTGGCATATTCATACAATGGAACACTATTCAGCAATCAAAAGGAATGAACTATTTATACATCAAGAAATTCTAGAATAATTATGCTGAGAGAAACAAGTCAAAGAAGAATATATATAAACTCCATTCGTGTAAAACTCTAGAAAATGCAACCTTATCTTCAGTGAGAGCTTGCTCAGGGAGGGAGTGTAGAGATATGAGAGAAGAGGTTATGAGGGTCAGCAGGGAACTTCCAGGAGTCGTTGCCTTGTTCATTGTCTTGACTGGGATGGTTTCACTGCAGGATCTAATATCAGAATATATCAGCCTGCCTTTTTGATACATGCTGTTTACTGTGCCTCAGTCATACTTTAATAAGGGAACATCACTTTCCATTTTCTTTTCACTGAGGGAAGGAGCTGGATAAAATCTGAGTGAGCCCACTGGCCTCATGTTCAGCCTCTGGCTCTCCATTGCAAATCCAGAGGTGGCCTGCCCACTGCTCCTCTCAGTGATCGGGCTTGATGGGTAGCATTGCAAAGCACAGCTGGGGCTCTGCTGGAAGATGGGCACCGTTTTCAGGGGAGAGGAATTTAATCTCATGACCACCAGTGGTCCGGTTAGGGAGGATGCCCTTGCCTTGAGACTGCAGACCAGATCAACAAGATAAGGCGCATCAATTCTGGGAGATGTAGGATTGCCACTGCAAGATTATTTTTAGGAAGCTGCTTTTCTGTCCAGAACATCCACCTGAAAATAGCTCTGAGCACTGGGGAGGCAGCACTCTGCAGCATCCTGAGCTGAAAGCTGAAACCTAAAGATTTATGGAGCGGATTTTACCTCTAATTCCAGATTTTGTAATGATACAGAATGTATTGATAATAAATAGCTGCTCTAAGAAGCTTGAGAATATGATCCAAATTCAATTTACTCCTTGCCTTTTAGCCAGGAATAACTGAACTATTATGTTTCTAGAGGCAGGGGGAAACAATTAATATTTCACTCTCTTCCAGATAATAGAGGGTTGTAGCTGTGGTTTAGCTGCTCATCGTGTCCGATTCTTTGTGAACCCGTGGACTGTAGCCTGCCAGGCTCTGGCCATGAGACTCTCCAGGCAAGAAAACTAAAGTGGGTTGCCATTTCCTTCTACAGGTGATCTTCCTGACCCAGGGGTGGAACCTGTGTCTCCTGCATTGGCAGGCAGATTCTTTACCACTGAGCCACCAGGGAAGCCCCAATAGTGGGTTGATCTAATGCATTTCCACTCACAACTCATTTCCTTTTTCTTCCCTGCCAGTGGGGTCCTAATTTTGTTCAGATAGCAACTCATGTGAGCCAATCACGGCAATCCTGTTTCATTTTGCTGGTGACCAATCTAGAGGTGGGCATGAAAACTAGGATTGGCAAAGGAGATGGAAGGGGAAGCTTCTAGGAACTTCTGGGGAAACACTAGATTGCCCCCAAAAGTTCCTTCAGGTTTTTCCATAACATCTGATGGAATGAACTTTTTGGCCAACCCAATACAAGAACTCCACCACAGGAAGGAAGCCCTCTCCACCAGCTCTTCCCTCCTATCTTTGGGGCTAGGTATAAAGGATCTGCAGCAGCCGACTTGCCACCAGAAGAACAAATCCAGAGGTGGTCTGCCCTCTGCTCTTCTCAGTTATTGGGCCTGGTGGGTAGTAAGGCCAGGGGAAGTAAACCCAGCACACTGCAGAGGCAGAGCCTCGCTTCGTGGGTGCTTTGTGACATGGTGAACTATTGGAACAGACCTTAAATTAGCTACCTCTGGATTTCTTGACAATTAAAGAATAAAAGTCTTAGCAGCTTCAACCACTGAAAACCTGGCTTTGGCTATTTGTAGCGAAAGCTATCCTAAGGGACTCACATCCACTGGTTTTCCTCCAGTATCTGTTCTCTCCATTCTCCTTAGTAAAAAGAACCCCTCAATTTTCATCTGGACATGTAGCCACATGGGTTAATGCTCCACTTCCCAGCCTCCCTTACAACTAAGCATGCCTGTGTGACCAACCAGAGCAACTGTGTCCAGTGGCAGCTGCTGGGAACTGTCCTTAAAAAGAACGGTTGCATACACTTTGCTCCTTTTTCTTTATCCTGTTCTTTGTCCAGCTACTTGGAATGAGAATGTGATAGTTGGAACTTTGGCCACCATCTTGGACTGTGAGAAAGAAGGTGTCCTTGTAGGGAAAGTGGCAAGGTAAGACAGGTCCCTGAGTCTTTTGAATCTAGGTTCGAACAGCCCTGGATTGCCTATCTTCAGACTTTTATATGAGAGATAAATCAGCTTCTACCATGTTTAAGCCATTATAATTTTTTTAATATGGCAGAATTTAATCTCAACTGATACATTAAATAAGCAGCTGCTGGTGGTACCCCATAACCATCATGGCTGTAATGCCCTGGGTCTACAACAGCCCTCTAGCTTCTAGATGAAAACAAAAGGAATTGACAGGAAGGTGCAGCCTCTCAACTCTGTTGCTATGGCATGAAAGCAGCCAACAGAGAATATGCAAATGCATGGGTGTATCTGTGTCCTAATAAAACTTTATTGATAAAAACAGGCAGGACCTCCCTAGTGGAGCAGTGGGTAAGAATCTACCTGCCGATGCAGGGGTCACGGGTTGGATCCCTTGGCTGGGAAGGTTCCACATGCCGTGGAGCAACTAAGCCTGTGTACCACAACTACTGAGCTGGTGCTCTAGAGTTTGCAAGCCACAACTAGTGAGCCTGTGTGCTGCAGCTACCGAAGCCCGAACACCCTGAGCCCATGCTCCACAACAAGAGAAGCCACCGCAATGAGAAGCCTGTGCACCGCCACTAGACAGGAGCCCCCGCTTGCTGCAACCAGAGAAAGCCCCCAAAAGCAACAAAGGCCCAGCACAGACAAAAATAAATACATAAAATTAATTTAAAAAAAAGAGGTGGTGGGCTAGATTGGACCTGTGGGCTAGGTGTTTCCAATGCCAAGCGCTATGTTAGATGCTCATTTATCAAGCATTTTCAACGTGACTGACCTTGCAGTATTTCAAAACCTCTCTCTCATTATTCTAATAAGAATCCTGAAAGTCTTCTGGATGTGGACACTGACACTAGATGATGGTACAGAACATGGTCAGTAACATTGCTGGGAGGTGGACCCAGACTGGCCCCTCTGAAATCCACGCCCATTTGAATATACCACTCATGCTGTTTTCTGCAAATGAAATTTATCTTTTAACAACTGTGTGAGCTGCGCCGGTAACACGGTCAACGGGCGCACCGGACCACATTTCCGACACTCCCCAAGGACCGGAAGAGAAGAGCATGCTGGCACAGCCCTGGAACGAGGCGTGAACACAAACATTGTCTCATTTAACACACTTCCTGCAGACAGAACAGTCAGCTTCAAACCGTGGGTGGGAAAGGAAGGGAGAGACAATGGAAGGAAAAAAGAGAGGCACGAGGCGCTGAGGAATTCCACAGCAGAATGGCCTAATTATAGTGTCTCCTCTCCGGGGCCTGAGAAACCAGTGGGCAGGATGTTAGAAATACCAAGCCTCCCGACAGGGATCTTCCACGTGCTGATCCTTGAATGAGGGGCTTTCTTTCTGTGATTTTATTTAATCTCCACAAAATCCCCATGAAGTGGACACCAGGACCCCTGTTCTTAGTGGCACCAGAGACTCAGAGAGTTGGGTAGTTTGCACATGGCCACCCCTTGTGAGGGGCAGAGCTGGGAATTAAAGGACAGCTTTCTCATTTAGAAGCCCCAATCCTCTCTCCATCCCTTGGCTTTCCAGGGTCACTTTTTTTTTTTTTTAATACTGGAATTTAGCTGATCAGGTGGCACTAGTGGTTAAGAACCCATCTGCCAATGCAGGAGACATAAGAGACACAGGTTCAAACCCTGGGTTGGGAAGATCCCCTGCAGGAGGGCATGGTAACCCATTCCAGCATTCTTGCCTGGAGAATGCCACGGATAGAGGGGCCTGGTGGGGTACAGTCCATGGGGTCGCACAGAGTCAGACACTACAAAGCAATTTAGTTGATCAACAGTGTTGAGACAGTTTCAGGTAGACAGCAAAGGGACTCAGCCACACATATATATGTACCCGTTCTCCCCCAAACTCCCCTCCCAGCTGCCACACAGCAAGAAGAGTGCCCTGCGCTGCACAGTAGGTCCCTGCTGGTTCTCCATTTTAAACACAGCAGTGTGTGCATGTCCATCCCAAACTCCTGAGCTATCCCTTCCCCTCCAGGGTCACTTTTGAGATGAAGGAGCCATGAAGGGCTCTTTGGGAATGGTTTATCCCAAAGGCAACACGCACTGATCATACTGTTTGCCTGTCCAATCCTGGTCTTCCATACTCACTTCCCTGTGGCTAAGGCAGCAAAATACGCAGAGGGCACTCTGGCCTCAGGGTCGTTCCAGCTGCTCTGTAAGAACAGAGCCCTAAGTGTAAGGCGTCGATGATCCGAGTGGGAGCTAGGACCACGGACGTGAACTTGGAGGTGGAAAGAAAGAAATAGATTTGGGAGCGCAATAGGACAAGGTCATGGACTCAGTGTGGGAGCCAGGAGGAGAGAGAAACCCAGGGATAATGTTCCAAGTCTGGTTTGAGTCAGCAATTTGAGACAAACGGGTTACGAGTTCCATTCTAAATCAATTAAGTTTGAGATTTCGATGACATATCTAAGTGCCTGATGTCACCTAGTAAGCCTAAACTAGGAAGTGAGGTCTGGGCTGAAAATAAGACATTCAAGAGTCGTTGGCACTCGCCTGTGTGGAGCCAGGGCCCTGCTCAGTGTCCCGGGCTCTAACAGACACCTCACACTCAGGCTCTTCCCTGTGCTGACCGGCCTGGCATCTTGGGAGAGCCCTGCTGACCCCAGCACAGCCTCACACCGCCTCTGCAGTAGCCTTGGAGCACACAGACCTCCTCTTCTCCGGAACAGTCCTGTGTGAGCAGGGGCGGTCCCACCTGGGGCACCAGGTCCTGAGCACTCTGTCCTCCTTCAGTGCCCACACTCTCCAGGACCCACACTCTCCAGGACTGGGAGGCCAGGCGCCATGGGCCCAGTGTAGCACATGCAGCTTTCTGTTAAGATGTCTTTGGACTCCCTCGTTCCTGCACCCTTGCATCTTTGGTCCTGGTCTCTTCCTAGCTTGGAAAGAGCCCCCATCTCCCTTGTTAAGCTGTCTTTTCCCAATTTTAGCACTATGTGCTCCATGAACTTTAAGTAATACCCACTTCAAAGTTCTTTCCAGAGTCTTTTACATATTCACTTAAAATGTTCGCTCTCCTTGCTCTAGATGTTAACAGAATTATCAGAACCAGGCTCTGTTAGTGGCTGCAAAGGGTGTTTCTCCAAGTTTCATACTACCTGCTATCACCATGGATGTGCTGGGATTCAGGTATAAACACCAGGGCTCAGGAGGCAGAGGTGAGGTAGGGGAGGCTATCGCAGGTAAAGGGCATCCCAGGTGACACTACTGGAAAAGAATCCACCTGCCAATATAGGAGACATAAGAGATGCAGGTTCAATCCCTGGGTCAGGAAGATCCCCTGGAGGCGGGCATGGCAACCCACTCCAGTATTCTTGCCTGGGAAATCCCATGGACAGAGGGAGCCTGGTGGGCTACAGTCCATAGGGTAGCTGGTGGGAATCTGCTGCAGGGTCCAGAGAACAGTTCTTGTGATGGGCCCAGATGACCCGAGTTCAATGCCAGGATCCACCTGGTGATAGCTGTGTGAATGAGGGCATGTCACTTAACCTCTCTGTGTCTCAGTCTCTGCGTCTTAAACAGTAATAACTTCAGGCTTGTTAGATTACGAGGTATGTGGGAAATTGCTTTGTACCCTGTATGCAGAATTACAGAGGTAATGGGTTACTTCCTGTGCACAACATTCAGCAATATGTGTAATCAGAGTCCCTTAGGTTTCTGCTCTCCCGCTTGCGTTAGGCGGTATACATCTGACGGCTACAGCTCACACGAGCCAAGACGGCTGCTGGGGGCCCAGTGAGCAGGGGGCCAGGCTTACGGCAGCTTCTCCGGTTCAAAGCTGCCTCTGTCTTTGTGCCGTTGCACTTGGGCCGACTTTTCCTTTCTCTCCATTCACACAGCGACGTCAACCAGCTCATATTCGGCAAATATCAGGATCATCAAGAGAAAGGATGCAGGGCACAGGAGTAGGAGGGAGAATCCAGAGATTATGAAGCTATCGGAGCTCATGTCTTATTTTTTCTCTTTACCTGGACAAGTAAATGGGAAGCAGCCCGCCGGAAGTGGCCACAACCCCAGGACCTTGTAACCCGTCCTCCTGGGCAGCTACCTGAGAGGAATCTTCCAGCTGAAGGGGTCTCAGCCACACCTCCTTGTCCGTGAGTGTCTAGGCCTCCCTGTGTGCCCTCCAGCCCGGGAGAGCTGCCGGAAGCCTCCTCGACGTCTGTTTTGACTCTGCTTCTCTGGCCTTTCTCGGCCTGTTTCCTGTTCACCTCTGTCCTCGACTGTCGGGTAAGTCTGACTCATAAGAAACCACAGCCAAGTCACCTGGAGGTCTGAGTCACTGGCTCTTGGAGTATCTCTTTCTCAAAAAAATAATAGAGGCAAAATCAAGTGCCTAAGTCAGGACTGTGTTTTGCAATAGATTTCAGCCAAGTATTGCTTTAAATGGTTAGTTCTGGGAATTCCCCACATGGGTCAGATGACTTAACTCTGGCAACTGGGACACAAGTGAATCATTTCATTTCGTCTCCTAGCAACGGACTTCCCTCCTCCTCCCCACCCGCTGTCTCTCCTTTGCCTCCACAAGGGTTTGCAGAGAACCCCTGTGTCCTGATGTTAGGTGCGGAAGCGAGACACACTGTGATGCTAAAGGTGTGCACGGGGGATGGCCTTGTGAACACACGGAGACCCACGGGACAAGTTCCCCAGTCAGGGCAGCGCAGGGGCACTGAGCTCAGCCTGCGGGTGTCCTGACCCAGGGTCAGGTGTGACCCAGCCTGGGCAGGGGAGCGGTGGGGCTTTCCTAGGAGGGTCGCCGGAAATGCTCTCTTACACAGCAGCTCTCTTCTACCCCTGGGGCCAAGGGAGCTTGACAACTCACCTCCATTACATGGTGGCTGCGCTCTGCAGGAGGGGGATATGACAAAGACCGAGGTCAGAGGGGAGATAGAAGAGGGTGGTCCTTTTCTCAAAGCCCCAAGAAAGGCAGTACCTTCCAAGCCAGGGTCCTTTGGGCTAGACCCATTAATCCATCTTCTGGAGGCCGCATCCGTAGGCAGCGAGCCTGCAGCGGAATGGCAGACACAGAGCAACACGGTGGTGGTTAATGCCTGTGGTACCCCACGACACATCCTCTCGGCCCAGCTACATTTCCAGCCACAGCTCTGATGGAAACTCGAGTGGCAACGTCCACCTCAAACTAGAGGCGAATCTTCCTGCTTCCCTGCCACAGAGCTAGCTACCTCCGAAGCAGGAAGCCGAACACAAGCACAGCCTGGAAGTGAGAAGAGGAAACAGCCCAGGAGCCACCACCAGCCCACGGGGCATGAAAGCCAGGAGACAGTCTCATCCTCTGGGTGGGACATTCCTTGGGTGTGTTTACAGTCCAACAAGAATCCAGAGGAGGGAAGGTGTAACTGCAGATCCGTTCCATCGCTGTGACCGCCAACAACTTCTGCAAGTGGCCACGGGCGTGGCTTCCTACCCTCTGGCCACCTCCCAGCCCCTGCTCTGGGGAACCGTCTCGTAGGTGCAGCTTGTTCTGAGCACTAGGGCACCACGCTTCTCCCTCGGCCCCGGGGAGCCACACCCTCTCATTTGGGAGGTCTGCGGCCTGGGCTGACTAATCAGTTGGTCGAGCCACGTGGGTTAAAGGGTGCTGTATGATTGAAGACCTTTGACTGGAAAGGAGAAGAGGTTGAGATTCGTGGAGCTGGTGCTGTTAATGGGCTTCCCTGATGCCTCAGCGGAAAAGGACCTGCCTGCAATGCAGGAGACGTGGGTTCGATCCCTGGGTCGGGAAAATCCCCCTGGAGAAGGAAATGACAACCCCCTCCAGTATTCTTGGCCTGGAGAATCCCATGGATGTAGGAGTCCAGCGGGCTACAGTCCACGGGGTCGCAAAGAGTCAGACAGGACTGAGCAGACATGCCTGGATGGTGCTCTTGATATCTAAGATATTCTCCTCCCCTCAGCCCAGGCCAGTGGGCCCTGTGCTGGGCACGGGGGTTACAGCGGCAAAGTGCATGCTGTCCCTGCCTTCATGGAAAACAGACGTGNGACTGAGCAGACATGCCTGGATGGTGCTCTTGATATCTAAGATATTCTCCTCCCCTCAGCCCAGGCCAGTGGGCCCTGTGCTGGGCACGGGGGTTACAGCGGCAAAGTGCATGCTGTCCCTGCCTTCATGGAAAACAGACGTGGAACAGATCAGCGCTGAACTCCCTGCCAAGAGACCGGGAGCTGGAAAGCTCCAAGGAGATCAGGACAAGCTCCTTTGGGGTGTCCCTTCAGCTGAGTGAGGCGGGGTGGGGGCAAGAGGCTGGCAGGGTGCTCCAGGAGGAGAAGCAAAGCGTGGAAAACAAGGGGCACAGCGCTGCTTGAAGCTAAAATCGGAAGGAGGCTGGTCCAGCTGGAGAGTGGGCTGCCCACGGGCTGTGCTGAGATCCATCCAGGGCCAGCGATGAACAACAACGGCACAGCCTCCACTCCTTCCAGCGGCCAGCCTGGGAGTGAGCACTTGCTGAGACCCCATGGGCTGAGGTACACTTTGTAGGGTACAGAATAATGTCTGGGCCCTGCCCTTAAGGGATTTCCAAGCCACAAATGAAAAGAGACGTGTACTTCAAGGAGATGTGTTGTTTTTCAGTCTACGAAAGGGTGAGCTGGCATTGGCAGCCTGAAAATATCACCAAAAGGTCTGACCAGCCTCTGCAGCTGTTATACATTACTGGGGTCCAAAGGTCTGGCCTTGAATGTCTGATTTTTTCTCTCCCAGTATGCTTGCTTTAAAATAGAAAAAAAAAAAAAAAAACCCAACCAACTTAAAAACAGTCTTGTTTACTTTATCCGAGATTAAAGAGCTTGAACCGACTTGGAAGGTCTAAATGGATTTTTAAGTGCTTTATGGACAAGTACCCCTAATTGCTGAAATGCTAGACTGGGCTTCCGTGACTCTGCAGTGCTTGTTTTGTCTGGGTTTGCTTATTTACTCTCCTTGTTAGAGGTCAAAAGCTAAGTCTCAGATTAGAAGATTTTAATTTTTGAAGCTGAGGACTGAGACAAGTTCGGTGGAGCCATGTCACACAGTGGGCAGCGGCCTTCAATTTTCTTCCCTGGGTAGGACCGTCCAAGGTCTCACAGCGCCTCTGATCCAGTGGTCTGCAGATGAGAAACCAGCGAAGTGGTGAAGCGTCCTAGGGGTGCATGTCGCAATCCATGTGTTTTGGAAATTCAGAACCACCACAGAGAAGGGTAGGGAGGGCAGAACTAGAGTCTCTGGCCTCTCCCCCCTCTTCTTTGCACTCGTCAGGGAAGCAGCCCGGGATGGCAGAAAGATCCCAGAATACGGAGCCCCAGGTTCTGAGCGTCAACCCTCAGTCCCTGGGAGGTGACACCTGCTCTCTCTGAGTCTCCGGTTCTTTATTTGTCAAGTGGGGATGGTAATACCTGCCTCGGGGATTGGTTCCTGGACCTAAATCATGAAGCACAAGCTCAGGCAACCCCAAAGTCATGAGACTCCACAGAGTTCTTCTGCGAGAGTCCCTCCCCGAGAGAGGCAAGTCCTAAAAGTTTTCCAGAACCCTTCCTCCTGGCATCAAATGAGACTATATACTTACGAGATTTTTCCAAGGACTGGGGAACATTTCTTAGATGCTTTGTAAAGCTCTATTGCAATATTCATGGGAGAGGCCAAGGTGGGGCAGGGCAGTGTTTATATAATTTTTTTGGAATTGATTATCTAACTGAGTTTATTATTAGTCAAAGGTGTGGCCCTTCTCTTTCTGCTGCATCACCTCAGCCCTTGCTTTTCTCATGATCTCTGAGGGATGGTGGGCAAGAGGTGAGCTCTGCACTGTGGACTCACCGAGCTGGTAGGGGAGACCAAGTCAGTCTGGTTTTTACAGGCCAATTAGATGAGTCTGTGGGCCTCCAGACCCCCAGCATCTGAGACCTGGGGGCCCCTGGCTCTGTGGGATGCTGGAGTCCCCCGCAGGGTGGGGCAGCACTCCTGAGCAGTTTTCACAGACAGATGACTGAATGTCCCTTGTGTCCCTTATGCTCTGGAGAACAGGGCCAAGACCCATACTAGAAACCTGCTCAGGAAACAAAGGGAGATAAAGGCCAACCTATGAAGCAAGCTCGGCTTTGTCAGGCACCAGCTAGCGGGTGTGCGCTTCAGCTGGGCGGTGCGTCCTGCCCGGAGGAGACACTCCCAGTCCAGCACCAATCACAGCGTGGGGTGCAGCGAGGGGCGGGGGACCAGCAAGAGGCTGATCCCAATAAGGGGAAGAGAAAAGGGGCTCGCTGAAGGTATAGTCTGAGCCAGGCCTTTAAGGAGAAGATTAGAAGAGGGGTGGGGAGGAGGTGTGAGTCAAGGGAGCAGAAGTTTCAGACCTACAGAGGTATGAACACAGGTGTAATGTCAGGAGCTGCGACTTCAGCGTACACCAGCTGTCGAGTACCGCAGGGAGACCCGGATGAACAGGGGGCTGACCAGCCTGGATTCTCGGCCGAGGCTCTGGCTGGATGTTTGCTGTCATGCAGGTAACTCAGATAAATTGGCAAGTTGCATGTTAGTATGAGTCTCTTTTCAATCATCTACCATGTCGTGTGGGAAGCTCTTTCAGTATCCTATCTAAGAAGAACTCATGATTATACAGAGTGAAGTAAGCCAGAAAGAAAAACACCAATATAGTATACTAATGCACAGATATGGAATTTAGAAAGATGGTAATGATAACCCTGTATGCGAGACAGCAAAAGAGACACAGATGTATAGAACAGTCTTTTGGACTTTGTGGGAGAGGGCGAAGGTGGGATGATTTGGGAGAATGGCATTGAAACATGTATAATATCATATATGAAACGAATCGCCAGTTCAGGTTCGATACAGGATGCTTGGGGCTGGTGCACTGGGATGGTATGGAGAGGAAGGTGGGAGGGTGTTCAGGATAAGGAACACGTGTACACCGTGGCGGATTCATGTTGATGTATAGCAAAACCAATACAATATTGTAAAGTAATTAGCCTCCAATTAAAATAAATAAATTTATGTTAAAAAAAGAGAAGAATTCATGGTGGAAGAACTAAACCATTAAAGAAAGTCAAATGAGTGGAATCTTTAAAAATGGTACAAATAAATCTATTCACAAAACAGAAATAAAGTCACAGATATAGAAAACAAACTTATGGTTACTAAGGGAGAAGCAGGGTGCTCACCTGGGAGACTGGACTGACATACACACACCACTATATATAAAATAGATAATTTTATATAAAAAAATAATAAAACAGATAACTAATAAGGACCCACTGTATAGCACAGGGAATTCTACTCAGTATTCTGTAATGACCTATATGGGAAAAGAACCTAAAAAACGGTGGATACATGTTTGTGTATCACTGATTCACTTTGCTGTACACCTGAAACTAACATAACACTGTAAATCAACCATGCTCCAATAAAGATTAATTTTTAAAAAGAGAAGGGAAATGAGATCGATGAGAGAGAGTTACAAAGAAGAGTGAATGAATTTAAAAAAGGAAAAAAACTCACAAGGTCAAAGGAACAGGGGAGGAAACAGCAACTGATGAAAAGTCTGCAATAGAGGATTAGAAACCAAAATGTGGGTGAAGCATGGTAGAGCCAATTCGTTCTACAGAACCAGGACTCAAAAGCACCAACGACAGGGACTTCCCTGGTGTTCCAGTGGCTAAGACTCCGCGCACCCAGTGCAAGCGGCCTGGGTTCAATTCCTTATCAGGGAACTAAAGCCCACATGCTGCAACTAAAGACTCCACAGGCCACAGTGAAGCTCCCACGTGCTAAAATACATGTTTGTTTTTTTTTAAAGCACCAAGGACAGCAAAGGGCTGGGCGGCCCTAGAGGGGGCCGGGGAGCCAGTTAAAGATGGCTGCACCTTCGCTATACTTTTCTGCAGGCCAGTGCCAGGCAACCTCCCCGCTCAGAGGGAATCTGCCTCCTCCCGTGTAGGCTGACTGAGAAGGACTCAGGATGCAGAGGACACAAGACACAGTCAAGGATGGTAGGGGAATTCAGGGAAAGTGCGTGTGCTGAGCAGGGGAAGCTGCACGATGTTCCTCTCCCAACCCTCCCCAGGAGGCTGACACTCAAGCGCGGACCGCAGCCAGGGAAGACGGAAGCAACAACCTCTGGAGAGGATAAATATCTCTGGACTGAAAACCTGATGTGAAAGTGAGCAGGACAGAACACATTGTCTGTTGAACCCCATTACTCACTCTGCTACCATATTGGTTATTATTGATTCATTTACTGTACCAATAAAGAATACAGAAATTGTGCATACGCTGAAGTTAGAAGGTATTGTTTGACCCTTGGTCAGGGGATATGGAAAGTCCAATGACCTCCTAAAAAGTGACTTTCTAAAGATGGCTCAAGATCACTCACACTCAAACGAAGAGTGTGACCTGGAGAACTAGGTAATACGAGCTATAACAATGCTGCTTGTGTTTTGAAGCCCACGATATAAATGTTTTCATTAATTGAACTAATATCCAAACATCTTTGACACCTTGCCAATCGCACATGGTTCAAACCACTAAGGAGGGATTCTGTATGACAGGTGGAGAGGGATTGCTTTGGGTTTTGTGGCCCTGGGTATCATGTCCTAGCAAAAAATCTCTAATAAGAAATTACCTGGAGCAGAATTTAACTTCTTTAACAGTGAGGCATCTTAAAACCACAGTAAGATTTAGAATTAAGGATACAAAGGTGTACACGAGCTCCCAATCCTGAATCTCCCTCCCACCTCCCACCCCGTGGGAGCTCGTGTACACCTGTGGTGGATTCATGTCGATGTATGGCAAAGCCAATAGAGTATTGTAAAGTAAAATAAAGTAAAAAAAAAAATGATACAAAGGTATAAGAAATAAAAACCATTCTACTGATTTTTTTTTTGTTTGTTAACAGGGAATCATTTTATATTTGGTATTTTAGGTATGTATAAGAATTTGGCTAATTATAATTGAAAACCTTGAATTCAAATTTAAAATGTGTATTAACATTTTCTGTTTATATATATCCATATATATATCTGTTTATATATATCCATGTATATATCTCTATCTCTGTCTGTCTGTCTATCTATCTGGTTCACTACTTGTCTTTGTAAATAAAGTTTTATTGGAACTCAACAAAAAAATTAGATAAAATGTGCATTAAATATTTCTTTCAAATTTGTGATTTTAGGTTGAATTAGATCATTTAAGATAACATTAGATTCAGCATAATTATGAATATAATATTTTAAACATAAAATTATTTACATTCTTAGGAAACTTCTGTCTGTTTGTTCATAAAAATGAAGTATTTAAAAAGAAAGTTGAAAATACATAGAACAAAAATGCCTAGAAATATAGGGAGAACTTAACAAAATCACAATGAGAGTAAATTTTATTACATCTCTGTCATTATTTGGTATATCAATGACCTAGAAATAAGCAACATAAAAAGGATTTAAATATCACAACCAACAATTTAATAACTCTATATGATTTTTAAAAAATCATATGTTTAAAACCTAGCATTTACTTGACCATGAAGAAAATATCAGTCCTCTTCAGTACGAGATTTTTCTAGGACTTCCCTGGTGGTCCAGTGGCTAAGACTCTGTGTTCCCGATGCAGGGGGCCCAGGTTCAATTCCTGGGTAGGGAACTAGACCTCACATGCTGCAACCAAGTGTTTGTATGCCTCGACTAAAGACCCTGCATGCCCCAACTAAGACCTGGAGCAGCCAAATATATAAATACATAAATATTGAAAAAAAAACAAGAGATTTTTCATGTCTCATTTCCAGAACACACACATCACAGAAGCAGGCTACTTTGGCATCCCCTTTCCACAGTCCACTCCAAGGGAGATTAAATCAATGAGGGGGCAGAGAGTGGGGGATGGAGCAGAGGGAACTGGGGCTATCAGTGTCTGCTGTATGCTGATGCGTCTGTGTACCATGTGTCTTTGCTATATTTTCTCAGTTGCCAACATAGTCCTGTCAAGGCAGCACCCCCGTTTCACAGGTGATGGAGAGTTATCCTCACTGTTCACTGTTTGGACCACCAGATCCCCATCATCTCCATCCAACAAAGTTCCTGCCTTTCACTGGCAGAAGGAGCTTTCCCCTCAGCCCCAGCTTCCTCTTTCCCATCTCTGGGTGGCTCCCCTCCACCCCTTCTGAAAAGGGGACTGTCACACTGACCCACTTCCCAGCAGGAGTGTGAAATGTAACAACTAATTACAAAGGCTAATAAAATATTTACAGAGCCTATAGCACACTCTGGAAGTGTAAGGGCTAACTTAATAAAAACACAATGACAGCACTGGATAAACAGCACACAGAGCCTAGTGGCGCTCTGGAGAAGGATAAACAACTTGCCGGGGTAATTTCAGGCTCTATTAGATGCCTGCAGCAAATATCACTGTTATCCAAGAGGAGAGAAAAGCTGCCGCACAGGAAATCCTGACCGAAGGCCACAGCCTAGCCATGCAGATCAACGCGCGCTGATTAAAATGAGCAGTGACCTTTCACGCGAGTGCTGGTGTCTCCGGGCTTTTTCAGAATTCAGGAAGGTAGATGTCAGCTGGCTCCCTGTAATCTTGGGCTCAAGCTCCAGGGCCTTGACTGCTTGGGAAAGAAACCCCTCTCCAGGAATCTGAAGCAGAGGCAGGTCTCGGCTGGCCAGGCTTGAGAAAGGAGGGAAGGTCTTGATGAAAAGCGGAGTGAATTTGGATCTTTGCAGGGGACAACAGAAGGAGCAAGGAGCATGGCCATTTAAGAAATAAAAAGAAGACCAGTGTATCAGAAGGGTCCAGCCAGGAAGACAGGTCCTGTGCCAGGAGTTTGGTGCAGGGACTAGAGCGAAGGGAAAAGCTGAGAGGCCACGAGGCAGACACTGAGGCCACCCAAGGACCATGCGCAGAGTGAAGCCGCTCTCACCCCAGGGGCTGGAGGAACAAGGGTTGGGGAGGTGTGGCCAAAGCAAAGATGTGAGTGGAGCCATGGAGGAGATGTAGTTGATGCAGAGACATGCCTCAAAGCAGAGCAAAGAGGGGACAAATCCTATGTACCCGTCGATTGCATGATGGGTTCTTGGGACACTGAGCAGGGCAGGGGAGCGCTGTCAGGGCCAAGGT
The DNA here is from genome assembly GCA_006410875.1 of Neotragus pygmaeus. Classification (NCBI taxonomy): domain Eukaryota; kingdom Metazoa; phylum Chordata; class Mammalia; order Artiodactyla; family Bovidae; genus Neotragus; species Neotragus pygmaeus. The sequence goes on along the minus strand of SJYV01047735.1, from coordinate 333,181 downwards.
CATATGTTCAGCTCACAGCAAGACAGTGGAAGGCAGGGCGGAGCAAGTTCAGCTAAGAAACAGAATGTTAGGCTCCCACTGAAGCACAATGGGAAATAGCCTTTGGTTTGTTTTTTTTTTGGGGGGGGTTAATACTCAGCTCTTAATTTCTCTCTTCTACTCTCCCCACCCCACCCCTAACCATTCCCTTTGGAAACCATTGTTTGTCTTCTATGTCTGTGAATCTATTTCTGTTTTGTAAATAAGTACCATTTCTTTAGATTCCACGTGTAAGTGATACCATATGATGTTTGAACACATGCAGGTTTTTAAGCCAGGGGTGACCTTCCCATCCCATGTGCTTGATCAAGAGAAGGTCGGAGCGGTGCTCTGGACACCCAGTTCAGCTCCTGAGCCACCTCCTGGGGAGCTGCTACCCGCTGCACACACTGCCCGTCAGAACAAGCCTTTGGGTGAAGGAAGATGATTTGGGTCATTTAACACGAGTTGTGAGAACTGCGAGGCTGGCAGTCCCCTGGGGTGTGTGAGCTCTCTTTCCCTGAATGTGAGGTCCAATCTTTCACTTCAAAGACCCAGTGCAAGGGGCAACCTCATTCTAACTGGGTCACCAAATTCTCATACCACACAGGCGTGGAATTCCAGTTACAGAAAGTCACCTTCACTTTCACCACGAGTTACTAAGCCTAACAACAGGGTCAGTGAACGGAGCAATGTGTGAGAGACATCAGAGTACACGCACAGTCAGGTGACCCCTGACTAGAAAAGCTCCAGACAAGCTCTGCTTTAGTTTCCCTCCCCAAGAATGGTGTTCAAAATTGTAAACTGTCTCATGAATCAAGTGAAGAGTGTAAGTTCATGGGGTGTTAATTTAACGGCTCACTTGGGCGTTGACTAATTCTGTTCTTGTGACAGTGGGATAATTTTGGAAACTCCACACTGGGAGGTGACACTAATTCATTTCCACTCACTCACTGTTCACACAACTGAACTGCTGGGAATGGAATTGTTGCGTTCCTGTAGGTGGGCAAGGAGATGAGAGGCATCTCATAAAGCCACAGAGTCAGGGAAATAATTGGCTGAAAGTTGTCTAATTTGTTAAGGGCAGAACTGGAGCCTCAAATTCAGGACTCCAGGCCAGGGGCTGTGTCAGTGACAAGAAGAGAGCCATTTGGTTAATACCATCCCCCCACATCCCATATTCTGTTCAGAGGCACCTTTATCTTTCAAACAGCTGCACAAGAATATGTACTCCCACCTCCCATGGACACGGGGCCTCCCTGGTGGCTCGCTGTTAAGAATTCACCTGCAATGCAGGAGCCGCAGGCGACGTGGGTTTGATCCCTGGGTCAGGAGGATCGCACGGAGGAGGGCATGGCAGCCTACTCCAGCATTCTTGCCTGGAGAATCCCATAGACAGAGGGGCAGGGTGGGCTGCAGTCTATAGAATCGCCAAGAATCAGACACGACTGAAGTGACTTAGCACACACAAGTACATCCATGGACATAACACTTTGCTCTGGAGCTCCAAGATCTATAAGAGCTGATCCTTACTCATGAGCTGTGAGGAGAAGCCCATGGGACTCAACCACTGGATCAGAGAATAAAATGAGGAAATGCATTTTCTGGTGCCTCGCACAGAGCCTGGCATGCTGCAAGAACTCCAGCAAGGCAAGTGTCTTCCGTGACGGTGCTGTTTATCAGCGAGTGTGTCTCACTGCCTTTCCCAGCAGCCCAACCCTGAGAGCAGGATCTCTGTCACCCCATCTTCTGTTCAGTTTTGTGGGAGGCACTGGAAGATGAAGGGAGGGTACATTCAAGGACTGCGCTCCTGTTCCAAAGTCTGTGGCTTTCACGCAGGCCTTCACCCTTCCCTGCCCCACCTCAGGACTAGGGATGCAAAAGCCCCCATGGGTGCTAGCCTCAACCAGCCCTCGCTGGCTTCCTAATCCTGTCCATAGCCTCAAAATTCATCCTTCCTTACACTCTCCTCAGCTCCTCCATTTGTGTGTGCCCTCCTTTTCTTTTCTAGATTCTATTCAATCTTGCAGTTGTCGTCACTCCATCACTAAGTCATGTCCGACTCTTTGCAACCCCATGGACTACAACACACCAGGCTCCCTTGTCCTTCACCATCTCTTGGAGTTTGCACAAATCCATGTCCATGAAGGTGGTGATGTTAGCTAACCATCTCACACTCTGCTGCCCCCTTTTCCTTTTTCCTTCAATCTTACCCAGCATCAGGGTCTTTTCCAATGAGCTGACTCTTCACATCAGGTGGCCAAAGTACTGGAGCTTCAGCATCAGTCCTTCCAATGAATATTCAGGGTTGATTTTCTTTAGGATTGAATGGTTTGAACTCCTTGCAGTCCAAGGGACTCTCAAGTCTTCTCCAGCACTCCAATTAGAAAGCATCACTTCTCCAGCGCTCAGCCTTCTTTATGGTCCAACTCTCACATCTGTACTTGACTACTGGAAAAACCATAGCTTTGATGATACAAACTTTTGTCAGCAAAGTGATGTCTCTGCTTTTTAATATGCTGTCTAGGTTTGTCATGGCTTTCTTTCCAAGGAGCAAGTGTCTTTTAATTTCATGGTTGCAGGCACCATCCACAGTGATTTTGGAGCCCAAGAAAAAAAATCTGTCACTGTTTCCATTTTCCCCCAGCTATTTGCCATGAAGTGATGGGTCCAGATGCCATGATCTTAGTTTTTTGAATGTTGGGTTTGAAACTAGCTTTTTCACTCTTCTTTCACCCTCAAGAGGTTCCTTAGTTCCTCTTCACTTTCTGCCATTAGAGTGGTACCATCTGTGTATCTGAGGTTGTTGATATTTCTCCTGGCAGTCTTGGTTCCAACTTGTGACTCATCCAGCCGGATTTTGCATGATGTACTCTGCACAGACGTTAAATAAGCAGGATGGCAGTGTACAGCCTTGTCATACTCCTTTCCCAATTTGGAACCAGTCCATTGTTCCATGTAAAATTCTAACTGTTGCTTCTTGACCTGCATATAGGTTTCTCAGGAGACAGGTAAGGTGATCTTATTCCCATCTATTTAAGAGTTTTCCAGTTTCTTGTGATCCATACAGTCATAGGCTTTCTCATAGTCAATGAAGCTGAAATAGATGTTTCTCTGGAATTCCCTTGCTTTCTCTATGATCCAACAAATGTTGGCAATTTGACCTCTGGTTCCTCTGCCTTTTAATCTAGTAGTAAACTATATTTCACAGCCAAAAAAAAAAAAAATCAGTTTGAAAACTCTCAGGGCCTGTCGTAGGCTGTTTGCCCAGCTGAGATCTGGGTATACCTGTGTCTTTGTTACTTCATCCTTTCAAAACTCCTCATTGGGCAGGTTATGGGAGAAGAGATTAAGGGAACTTGGACCGACACGACTGAGCGACTAAACTGAACTGAACTGGACCTAAGAGGTTGATCGGACATTTGACATATGACCTGTGCATACAGATTTCTGAATCATGGCGATCGAAAGCATTCTGTCCCACTGTAAGCACAAGTAGGACTGGGCACCAGTGCCAAGCTCATGAGTCCTATCCACCTTTCTTCTGTATGGGCTAGAGATTCTTTATTTGTAGCTGATTTTTTAATTGTAGGGTAACTGCTTTACAATGTTGTGTCAGTTTCTGCCATACGACAACCCAAATCAGCCACAGTTCTAAAAAACACATGTACCCCAAGGCTCACTGCAGCACTGTTTACAACAGCCAGGACATGGAACAGAGATTCGTAAGAGAAGTATGATATCTAGACCATTTAGTGTGATTCAAGTAAAACTGAGTGTCAAATCTAGCACCTAGAGAAGTTTTAGGCACACCACAGGGAATTCAATGCCTGTTTATGGACTAACGAATGAATTCTGAGATCTACCACATCCTACCACGGTTGGCATATGGGGTAAAGTCACAGAAGTGTGACTTCTTGAGTGGTGTTATGCCCCTGTGTCTCCATGCCTACATGTTCAAGCAATATCTGCAGAATGCAGTCAAAGGAGCATTGCTAGGTACCAGCAGAAGCCTGCAATAGGGTCCCTGACTTTCAGCTGTCTTTTCTAAGGGAATATTCCTTGCTTCTTGAGGCTGGCATTTCACTGCAAGCCACTGACTTTAGCTTCTTAATGGACTAAAAGAAAAAAGGATGAAAGTGATGCTGGGAGATAACCAACAGCAGAGATCGTCTATGTGAACATTTCTAAAAACAAGAGCATCAGCTCCCAGAATGCAATTGCCAGAAACTGCAGGTATGATTCCCTAACCCTTTGCAATGCAGATTGCCAGTGTCTGCTAAGAACAACACAAGGGGGAAAATGCAACCTGTCCCATAAATAGAGCATGAATAAATGCTATGGAGGAGAAAATAATGGGAAAAAAAGAAGAAGAAGAACAAAGGATGAGAAGAGTAAATCTCTGCAGCTACCTCTACCAACTCAAAGTTGCAGAACCCGGAGCACAAGTTGCCAGAGGGAAGTGTGAGGGCTTCGTCATTCAGTTGTGTCTGCCCGCCAGGCTCCTCTGTCCCTGGGATTCTCCAGGCAAAAATACTGGAGTGAGTTGCCATGCCCTCCTCCAGGGGATCTCCCCGATCTAGGGATCAAACCCGAGTCTCCTCCATTGGCAGGTGGGTTCTTCACTGCTGAGCCACCTGGTAAAGACTCAGACTAAAATACTGCTTGTAGGCCACAGGTCCTTCTCTCTTTGCGGTTTGGTAATATTTTTCTGCCCCTGAGTCAGTGCCTCTTTTCTTCACTAACCCTAGGGCTCCAGGGAAATCTTGATAGAGAATCGGATTTGTTTGGCCTCCTAGCCCTCAGGCCTCAGTGACTAAGCCTGTACCTGTTTATTAGTTGCTTTTCTGAATGGTCACACTTCATAGAAAAAGGTCCTGTTAGAATGTGTACTTCCTGGAATATGAAAGACATGGATGGGAAAGTTTTTGTGGGTGAGGGGGTGGGAATATAGAAATACTTAAATTTGACTAGAACATATTTAAATACTAAGAGAAAAAAGAAACATTACAGCACCTGTCTCCATAGAAAGAAAGAAAATAGAGTTGAGAAGTCAGGAAGTGGGCTAAGAGCTCAGGCCCTAAAGCAGCGTGCTTGATCTGAACTTCCTACTGGTCAAATTTTTCCTCCAGGCACTCTCTCTAAAGCCCTAGAGAGCCTTCTGCTTTAAGACCTGGTAGTGTGGGCAGGAACTCAGGCTTTACCACATGTTGGCTATTGGAACTGCAGCAAAATTCTTAGGAACTATGAGCTTCAGATTCTTCATAGAGAAATTAGTTAAAGACACTTATCTTTAAAAGTTGGCCTGAGGATGAAATTAGATAACGTGAGTAATGATTTCAGATTAGCTGGAAGAAACACAAGCTGGAATCAAGATTGCTGGGAGAAATATCAATAACCTCAGCTATATAGATGACACCACCCTTATGGCAGAAAGTGAAGAGGAACTAAAAAGCCTCTTAATGAAAGTGAAAGAGGAGAGTGAAAAAGTTGGCTTAAAGCTCAACATTCAGAAAACGAAGATCATGGCATCTGGTCCCATCACTTCATGGGAAATAGATGGGGAAACAGTGGAAACAGTGTCAGACTTTATTATTGGGGGCTCCAAAATCACTGCAGATGGTGACTGAGGCCGTGAAATTAAAAGACGCTTACTCCCTGGAAGAAAAGATATGACCAACCTAGACAGTATATTCAACAGCAGAGACATTACTTTGCCGACTAAGGTTCATCTAGTCAAGGCTATGGTTTTTCCTGTGGTCATGTATGGATGTGAGAGTTGGACTGTGAAGAAGGCTGGGGGCCGAAGAATTGATGCTTTTGAACTGTGGTGTTGGTGAAGACTCTTGAGAGTCCCTTGGACTGCAAGGAGATCCATCCAGTCCATTCTGAAGGAGATCAACCCTGGGATTTCTTAGGAAGGAATGATGCTAAAGCTGAAACTCCAGTACTTTGGCCACCTCACGCAAAGAACTGACTCATTAGAAAAGACTCTGATGTTGGGAGGGATTGGGGGCAGGAGGAGAAGGGGACGACCGGGGATGAGATGGCTGGATGGCATCATGGACTTGATGGACGTGAGTCTGAGTGAACTCCGGGAGATGGTGATGAACAGGGAGGCCTGGCGTGCTGTGATTCATGGGGTTGCAATGAGTCGGACACGACTGAGCGACTAAACTGAACTGAGCTGAAGGGATAGCATATGATCAATGCTAAACAAATACATGATTACTCTGCCTTCTTTTTTTATTAATAGTATGTATTATGTCTTCTGCTGTGCCAGGGCTTAGTTGCAGCATGTGGGATCTAGTTCCCTGACCAGGGATCAAATCTGGGCCCCCTGCATTGGAAGTGCTGAATCTTAGCTACTGGCCCCCCAGGAAAGTCTCTACCCTGTCTTTTGAACTTAATTAATTTAATTTCATATTTCTGAAAACAAGGCAATGTACTCACTCATTCATACATCCATTCATTCAATAGTTATGGCAGGGACTTGGGTCTTGGGTACATAAACCAGGCATAACGTAACTGATGAACAAATCTAACAGGTTCTTACTCTGAGGGAGCTCCACAGGAGAAAATAAGCATTAATGAAGCTCCACACGAAGAAACTCTTAGCTACATGTGCTTTAGAAAGAAAGAGAATATGGCCCATGAGACACTATTTTAGACAGTTATGTTTGTATGTGGAGGAGGTCAGAAAACGCCTCTCTGAAGAAGATATATTTACACTGAAACTAAAGGAATTGTTACGAGTTTGTTCAGCAAAATCAGAAGGGCGGGTGTAGAAGGAAGAGGAGAACTCTGCAGTGGATCAAGATGTATGAAGATCTCAAGGCAGGAAGAGGATGGTGTGCTCGAGAAACGGTAAAGAGGTGTCATGGCGGGAGAGCTTTGAGGGACCTAGAACGGGGAGTCCAGACAAAGGCAAAGAGCAGCCACTGATTGTGCGAGGTGTGCTGGTGGTCTCAGATGCAGTCGGAAAAGCAGACCAGAGGGTTCGTGGCCCTGTATGCCCCACACTTAGAGACGGCCAGCTCCCACCAAAGATCACGCTTCCAGAGCACAGACTTGTTCCTAGGAAAAGCCCAGTCCAGACACCGCTGGATTCCCAAGTCCCCTGTATTTAGATGTGGCCATGTGACTATAAGGCCTTCCCTGGTGGCTCAGTGGTAAAGAATCTGCCTGCAAAGCAGGGGCCATAAGTTCGATCATTGGGCTGGGAAGATCCCCTGGAGGAGGGCATGGCACCCCACTCCCAAATTCTTGCCTGGAGAATCCCCAGGGACAGGGGAGCCTGGAGGGCTACAGACCATGGCGTCTCAAAGAGTAGGACACAACTTAGTGACTAAACAACCACAACGTGACTATAAATCAGAGTGATGCCTATTACCTCTAGGCCAAGACTTTGAAGCAGGTCCACCTTCTTCTCCATACACCCTGCTTTCCACCCTTCCAGCTAGAAGCAGATGTCTATGACAGGAAGATCCTGGAGTGCAAACCAGAAGAAACTCTGGTCTCTAAATCCTGGGGGGATAGCTGCTGGCTGACTAGGGCCATTCACATGGACTGTTCTGGTGCTGTGATGTAAATTTCTCCTGTGTTTCAACTGCTACATAATCTTTTGTTCCATTTATTATGGTACTTAAGCATTACTCTAACTTAGACATTGTCCTAAGGAGATTTTATTTTATCCTCAAAATGTTATTTTGAGTTCTAAGTATAATGGGAAGTCACTGAAGGATTCTTAGCAAGGAGCAGGCATGACCTGCTTTCACCACAAAATGATTACTCTGGTTGAACAAGTAGGGAGGGGGTTGGGAGGTTAGAACTGTATAATGAACAGGGCAAGAGATAGATGATGATGGCTAAAATAGTGGTAGCAGTTGAGAGAGAGAAGTTCTGGTGTGCAGGGTTACTCGGACTCAATGATGGGGAGTAGGTGGGTGAATATAACCTTCATGTTCTGATAGAAGCATCTGGCTTCCATGATAGATGGTGGACTCAGGGAAAGAGTCCTGGCTTGGGGGAAATGCAGTGAGGGTCAGAATGAGCAGGGCCGAAGCAGGGCACTTCTGTGTCACACTTCTCTGCCAGTCTTTGCGATGGAGCTTACCTCCGTGGGATCCTGCAGTCATGTGACCAGACAGTCTTCAGTCTGGTTAGCATGGGATGCCTTTCCCATACCAAGCAGCAAACCCATCTTCCATTCATTCATTTGCTCATTTGTTCACTCAACCAGGCACTGGGCTAGGGACTGTAGTCGGGGTGGGGGTGGTCAGCACACAGTCCTGCTCTTGAGGAGCTCACGGTCCTCATCCTCTCCACCTTGAACTGTTCATGTCAATCTATCTCAGAGGGATCAGTAACCACAAACATGTGGCCAGAGGAATCGACAATTCATGAAAATGGTTTCCGACACAGAGAGGGTATTATGAGGGGCAAGGGTGGAAAGGGAGGAGTTTGAGAAATAGAAAGGGCAAGAAGGACTGTTTTCTCTAAAAATTTACAGTGTTTCTTCCCATACAACTTTCTAGGACACCTAACATGTGCAGGAAAAAAATCAGGCCCCAGATGCTATGGGACCTCCCCGAAGTATGACAACTAGAATAGACTTGGACTCAAGGCCCGCACCTCCGTCAATGCACACCACGGAATGCCTCCCTGGAGGGGGAAAGTGCTGTTTGTAAGTGAGTTTGGAGGGAAACGGGTGCATGCGGGGACTAAGGAGAGGCTGGGCTGCAGAGGCGAGGAGTGATGCGCCTCACCCGGCCAGGTGCCCAGGGCATCCACCCTGGCGGAGGTCCCAGGGCTTGGAACTGGTCTGATTGGATTTCCAGTTCGGAGGCAGAGGGAAACCACAGGCTGCGACTGCAAAGCCTGGGGGGAATTCTGTCTCCTGGTCAGCTAGGGGGGTGCTGGGCTGGAAATGAGGACATGCTGACATGGTCAGTGTGTGCAGGCAGTGGACCATAGGGTCTAGACCTCAGGGCCCCAGTGGATGTATTCCTGGGGGTGCTGTTTAAATCTAGTCAGAAACAATGTCATTTCTTTAGAGCCAGGAGAGTTTAGAAGGATAACCCTGGCATACGTGTGCGTGTGTGTGTATACCCACAAGCATACGTGCACGCTCACATACTTCTATATATATGTGCTCAGGGCATGCTCCATGCTGGTATGGAGTTGGATCANTGGCAAAACCAATACAATATTGTAAAGTAATTAACTTCCAATTAAAATAAATAAATTTATATTTTAAAATAAGTTAAAAAAAAAACCTGCCTCAGACTCAGCCTTCTCAGAATAATGAGAGCTAAATGAGACCCAAGTAATCATCTAATGCAATCTTCCTCAAGTAAACAAAAAGCTAATGTCCAGGGATATTAAGGAAGTTGCTTTCATAATAAACAACAGGACTAGAACTTTTGTCTCCTGACTCCCATTTCAGGTGTGCTCTCCTCAGTGGCATATTTTCAAATGTTTCCTTGAGTCATGAATTAACTCCATGGATTTGGAGTTAACCTATGTCCCACAGAGCAGACCTCAGGAGAATACTGAGCTGCCATACTGATGGATTATTGGGGTTGCTTCCAGCTGTTTGAGCAGAATCACTCAAACAGCTGGCTGCGATGAGGGATGACTGACTACATTCATGTGTGCTTAGTGAGGAAATGGTTAGAAAGCAGAAAGGTTCTTCAGAGGTGCCCTCCACCTTCCCCGTGGCTGCTGAGAGATCATAAATCAGAGGATTCCATCCTCTCCCGCCTGCCCTTCTCTTTCTATGAGCCTCATGGCCCCATGTTAGCTATCCCTATTCCTGGGACTTGAGAGAATGTGAATGCTTAAAAATTGCTACTCTATGGAACAAAGAAGCAATGTAATGAAAATGGTCTTTAAACTTCAGAATGTGGGAAGCTACATTGAAAGGGCCCCTTCACTACACTGTGGGCTTCCCAAGTGGCTCAGTGGTAAAAGGCTCTGCCTGCCAATGCAGGAGACGCAGGTTCAATCCCTGGGTCAAGAAGATCACCTAGAGAAGAAAACGACAACCCACTCGTTTTCTTGCCTGGAATAATCCTATGGACAGAGGAGCCTGGTGGGCTCTAGTCCATGGGATCACAAAGAGTCGGACACAACTGAGCACGCCCACACTGCCCTGTCACAGAAGCAGAAACCAAAGGCTTTAACAAAAATGGTTGAAGAATCAGACTCTCTGGGAGCAGAACCCAGGAATCTGTTCAACAAACTGCCCAGGACTCATGTTAAACAAATTTTAAAATTCTCCAGTATAACGTGTATTCAAATTGTTTTCCCTGAGGTTACATTTTGGGTGTTCCATTTCAATAGTGAATCTAAAAGTCTTACTGGGGAAAAAAGCAACACAAAACTGCTGGAGATTAAATGTGATAATGCAAGTACTAGAACTAGAAGGTTTTGGAGATTGTATCCAGCATCCTGTTTCTCATGGAGAGGAATGCAGCATGCATTACAGAAATTTCCAGGTGTTGCATATTCACGGGAAGGAAGATTGAGTGAAGCATTTATCTTCCTACCTTTTTCTTTAGATTACTGATAGTAAAATTCAAAAAAGGGTATCAATTTCAGCTTAATTCCTGAAGGAGAAACTAAGAAACTAAATGTAGACAAAATTTGATAACCAATTCACCCTCCATATGCTAAATCATTAACTTGGTCTCAACTTAGGTACCAAACAAAGATTTATGTGCCCCAAAATACTCAACTCACTTGACACTTAAGAAAAAACAGCAGGCCACTCTCTTAGTGAGACTCTGTTTCATGGCTATTTATAAACGGAGTAGAATAACAAATCATTAGGACATGTCTGAGAGGGGGAAAAGGCATGAATAACTGCAGTTATTATATTTCATGTGTGTCAGTCTACTATCTGAGCATTTATAAAGCCCACAGGAGGAATTTTTTGATATTTCTTTTCAGTTAAAACCAGCTGGTAAAACTTATAGCTTTTCTGGTTCACAGAAAACTATGGCCTTTGTACAGGAAGGGTGTTGGGCTTCTAGGAAATAGAGAATAAATGATATTACAGAGAAATATTACTTCTCAACTTATTTTATACTGGCTCTATATCACAGTCTAACTTCAGTGTTTCTTACCAGAACTTCTAAAATCACAGAAAAAAGGAATCACTTTGGAAAATTAGATTAGTCTTACAGAAGAATATCTCAAGGGAGGAATAGTTTACTGTGTTAGATAAGTTTTCTTTTATACAAAGTCAGATTTTACCTGCACACAGATATTCCTTAAAACATTGGAACTTACTGGCTAAGATAAAGTTTACTCAGCAAGATTTATTATATCTTGCTTTACATCAGCACTAAATATTTATCTGTTATAAGGAACATTTTCTCAAAAAAATAGACAGCAGGAAAAGTTCAGATTATTTATCAGGTGACATACTCTGGAGATCATACAATAAGTTTTAGAATATTTGGGGTGCGTTGAAATTATACTTATTGTGATGGGATAAAGATTCTTACACCATGAATTTTTCAAGCATGGGAGAGGATTATGATGGATTGGCAATGCTTACTTCATAACCTGACTGGTTACTTTGTGAAAATAAGTGAACTATATTTTTTGTATACTTTTCTCTACATTTGTTACACTTCACAGTTAAAAGTAAAACAAAAGAGACCATATCTCAACCATTCCTTAATCTCTGGTAGCCCCTAAGAATGTATTTAAATTACATTGAAAGGATATTTTTTAAGTTCCAAATCTTCAGAGCAAATAGAATGGAAGAGGATAAAATAGAAAAGACAGATGTCAACAAAATGTTGGAAGATAGAAAGTACATGGAAAGTACATGGAACAGAATAGAGAGCCCAGAAATAAACCCACACATTTAGGGTCAATTTTGAGGGCTCCAAAATCACTGCAGATGGTGACTGCAGCCATGAAATTAAAAGATGCTTACTCCTTGNCTGTCGTCCCCTTCTCCTCCTGCCCCCAATCCCTCCCAGCATCAGAGTCTTTTCCAATGAGTCAACTCTTCGCATGAGGTGGCCAAAGTACTTCAGTTTCAGCTTTAGCATCAGTCCTTCCAAAGAAATCCCAGGGCTGATCTCCTTCAGAATGGACTAGTTGGATCTCCTTGCAGTCCATGGGACTCTCAAGAGTCTTCTCCAACACTACAGTTCAAAAGCATCAATTCTTCAGTGCCCAGCCTTCTTCACAGTCCAACTCTCACATCCACACATGACCACAAGAAAAACCATAGCCTTGACTAGACGGACCTTCGTCAGCAAAGTAATGTCTCTGCTTTTGAATATACTATCTAGGTTGGTCATAACTTTTCTTCCAAGAAGTAAGCATCTTTTAATTTCATGCCTGCAGTCACCATCTGCAGTGATTTTGGAGCCCCAAAAAATAAAGTCTGACACTTTTTCCACTGTTTCTCCATCTATTTCCCATGGAGTGATGGGACCGGATGCCATGATCTTCATTTTCTGAATTTCGAGCTTTAAGCCAACTTTTTCACTCTCCTCTTTCACTTTCATCAAGAGACTTTTTTAGCTCCTCTTCGCTTTCTGCCATAAGGGTGGTGTCATCTGCATATCTGAGGTTATTGATATTTCTCCCGGCAATCTTGATTCCAGCTTGTGTTTCTTCCAGTCCAGCATTTCTTATGATGTACTCTGCATATAAGTTAAATAACCACCCTGATTGATCTGTTGGTGGGAGGCCAATAAGGGCACCTGACCCTACTGAGGCCTGACTGCAGGTTCACCATCGACTCACAGAGCTGAGTCATCAAAGCCTCTACTTTGGGGATGTGGACCAAAAGACATGGAGAGGTGAACACTGTTTATGTGTGCTGGGTACTAGGAGTTCCAACAGACTTGGGGCTAGAGTGGACATTTGGGGGCCATGAGAGAGTTAATCCGTTGGTAAAAGAAGCTGAGGTGCAGAGAGAAGAGGGAGAAGATGGGTAGAAGTAGAGGTGAAACAAAGTCCCTAAAATATTGAGAGAGATAAGATAGAAGATATCCCTGACTCCTTCAGTGGGGAGAGGTTATTGACGGGGGGATGTACTGAGAGTTTGGGATTAGCAGATGAAAACTATTATATGCAGAATAACAAGGTCCTACTGTACAGCACGTGGAACTATATTCAATACTTTGTAATAAACCATAATGGAAAAGAATATGAAAAGGAATGTATATATACGTATAATGGACTCACTTTGCTATACAGCAGAAATTAACACACTACTAAATCAACTACATGTCAATAAACTAAATTTTTAAAAAAGATATTCATGACTCCTAAAGACTTCACTTCCCACATGCCTAGATTCATTTCCTGTTTCTGGAATACCCATGATGTACAGATTTTTGTTTGCAATTTTTAAAGTCCATTTTATTATAAGCTTTTGAACTCTTAGCTCCATCATGGCTGGTTAATTTTGTGGAGAAATTAGAAACTACAACCATACACATGTTTTTAATGCATTATACAATGTGACACAAGTCTATCTTCTGTTTTTCATATAAAACTTTCAATAAAATATTTTACAGCAAATTAAAAAAAAAAAGTCTCTGTAATTTTATAGTAAACTGCCCGGGACGGAGCACCTAATCCCTAAGCTGACTGAGAAGGATATGCAGGAAAAGGATGATTTAGCAAGAAAATGGAGAAATCAAAGATCTAAAGTTCACCATGAGGTTGGGAAGGGGAGGAGTGGGAGTGGCTGAGCGACATGTTATCCCTGTCAGCCCAACCGGCTCTGCACACCTAGGCATGATAGCGTTCCATTAGCCCACGATCAATCCAATATGCTAATAACCCTTACAAAGGTATTATTGTCTTACAGGACAAATCCTTTACTTCAAAAAGGACAAATCAGATATTTTGGAATTAAGAGTTTATTCAGTCTCAAAATCAGGCCACGGATACTGTCCTTTCTTCTAACAGTGGCATTCATCTTGTCTACACTTCCTGGAGCCGGTAAGCCCCCATCTGGTTGGTCTATATGGGTCCCTCCAATGTCCACTGAGCCATATCTTCCATCCTGCATGGCTGTTAATTACCTGGAAGGGGCTGGAGTATTACCAGCATTGTACGTGCATGCATGTGAAGTTGCTTCAGTCATGTTTGACTCTATGCGACCCCATGGACTGAAGCCCACCAGTCCTCTGTCCATGGGATTCTCCAGGCAAGAATACTGGAGTGGGGTGCCATTTCCTTCTCCACACCAGCATTGTGGCGCAAGTCAAAGGTAGGGGTACAGCAGCTGGTTCACATTTGCCCCCATGGCATTAACACCTTCCTTGTGCTTTATATTTTATAGCTTGCTGAATAGGACCTGCTCAATGACTAGATTGCAAGCTCAGTGAGGACAGGACTTGGCCTGAAGTCTGTGCCCCCTAAACATTTGTTGACTTAAAACAGAGCACTCTGTCCTCAGCTGTGAGCCAGAAGATAAGGTTGTCTGATTCCTCACTGGGAATATCACAGTTATCAGAATGTCATTTCTGGGGCTTCCCTGGTGGCTCAATGGTAAAGAATCTGCCTGCCAATGCAGGAGACACAGGTTCAATCCCCGATCTGGGAAGATCCCACATGCCGTGGAGCAACTAAGCCCATGCCCCACAGCTATTGAGCCCATGTGCCACAACTACAGAAGCCTGGGCACCCTAGAGCCCTCTGCAACAAGAGAAGCCACCGCAATGAGCAACCCTCACACGGCAACTGGAGAGTGGTCCCCGCTCTCGGCAACTAGAGAAAACCCCACACAGCAACGGAGACCCAGCACCGCCCAACATAAACACATAAAATTTGAAAAGAATGCCATGTCAGTATCCCTACATTGCGTCCTCTCCTCCATTCAATGCATTCACCTCAAGTCTGAAAGAATCCACAAAAAAGAGACAGCAGCAACCACAGTTTGTCTATCGGCTCTGAAATGTGCAGGTACTTTGCGGCTATGAGGCAGTAACTCTGCCATCGTTCTGATGGGAAATGGAGACAAGAAGGCAGCGATTAGTTCTCCCTTCTGCCCCAGGATTTCCTTCATGATCAGTGGTGTGGCCTCTTTCCCTGTCACTATCAAATGTTGTGTGGCCCTTTTGCTGTGGGGGAGTTACTCCAGTAGGAAGTGGAGGAGGGGCATATTTGAGCCCACCTCGATTTATCAACCTGGATTTCCAGTAGAGAAAAGGCCAGGCTTCATGCCATTAAGAGACTATTTTCCCTGTAGCCCCTGCTGTGTGCAGGTGGCTTCTTACAGTCTATCCTCGACCTGGGCCAGCACGGTGAGCCACCAGGGCATGCCCTAATGGAAAGCGGCCTGATTGGTGGTACTGAACATCCACCTGGGGATAAAGATTGACTACAGAAAATGTAATCATCTTTAAATTCCCCAGTTCTGTAATTATGCATAAAATCACACAGGACTGGGCTGGTTTGTCTTCATGAGAGCCATGGAGGAAAGGTTTGCTAACAAAACAAATAGATTAAACAAAAACGCAGGCGGCATGTTCAGACATCTCAGAGAAACCTTTTTTAGGCCTTTTAGTAAAGCCTGTATGTAAGTCAACAATGAGTCAGAATATTTACCTACTGAACTTTGTTTTGTTAGACAAGGGAAAAAAATCTTTTTTGGTCTTAGTCGTAGCAGAAGAAAAGGGAGTTCTTTTAGGTGAAGGTGGGCTGTGGGACTCTGCAAGCTCACACGTCCTCTTACCACCTGACTCTCTCCAGGGCCAGAGGTGGCCCCTCAGGCATGTCTGCAGAGACCTAGGAGACCAGTTTGAAAGCCATCAGTCTGACAGGTATGAGCTCTATTTGGAGCGATTTGATGAGAAGGTAGAGGTACTGCGCATGCTTTGTAGGAACAAGATTATTTCTGAACGAAACATATTCTCTAACCAAGGCTTTTCCTTCACCAGAGACTTATCCTTATTCAAATATCCTTTGCAATTAGACCAAACAATCACTTGGAGTGCTTCAAATAAACCAATTACAGAGAACGTGTCGTAGAGACAATGCTAAGCTGGGCTGCAGGTGATCGCAAGTTCTTGGAAGCGCAGCAAACGGAAGGATGGAGTTTACCCGGGTCTGTGCCCCGGTCAGGAAAAGAGGCCAGAGTTAGGAGGTTTGAAATGGTTATTCCCGGGAGCTAACATGAATCCATTTTCAAAGGCACTCCGCCAACCAGGAGTATGGAGCAACGTCACAAGGGTCAGCTGCTGCCAGCATGCCTGAGCTGTGTGCCCCCTGGAGGTTTTTCCAGATGACATGGCCCCGGGACTGGAGGCTGAAGTCCAGCAAAGCAGTGCCGCTAGCCAAGAAGCTCACGCACACCCATGCCTGGATCAGCCACCCAGGCTGGAGTGCCCAGCAGCACAGACCAGGGACCCAGGTCTGGCTGCTCTGCTTCTGGCTCAAGGGTCAGAAGCAGCACTGAGAGGGACAGCCTGGCCAGCATTCCCAAGCAGCTGCTGTGGTCAGTGACCCCTCCATCCTCCCGTCTCCACGTGATCACCAGGAGTTACCATTAATCTGCTCTGGAAGATCGGTGGGTTTAAGAGGGCAAGGATGCTCAGGGGTTGGTATTATTTAACTAACTCTCCCATTCTCTGTGTATTAGGGTGTCTTCTCCTAAGGGCACGTGCCTTCTTCCTTCTGTTTCCCCAGGAAACACTGTGTTGGGTGTTCGATGTTTGTTTGAGGATAAGTGGAAGGGTGGGTGAGAAGTAGTACAGGAATGTGGGCAGGGACACCAGTGACTCCAGATTTGTGATTTCAGTCCTTCAGCAGAGATCAGCCTTTCCGGCCACCTTTGGAAGCGGATGGCCCAGTGTCTCAGGAGCCAGCAGCCCTCATCTGCCTTGGTCTTCGCGCTCACTCTGCTGCTTTGAACACCCACTGCTCCCATCACAAAGAAAGGCAGCAGCAAGCCTTTCAGATTCCCTTGCTGGTAAGCTGCAGCTCCTGCAGCCCTTTCTTTCTGTTTATAAATAAGCCCATTTGTGTCATGTTCTAGATCTCACCCATAATTGATATCATATGACGTTTGTCTTTCTCTGATTTATCTCACTTAGCAATAATCTCTAGCTCTAACCATGTTGCTGCAAGTGGTGCTATTTCATTCTTTTTTTTATGACTAATATTCCATGGACCACTTTTTCATCCATTCCTCTGTCGATGGACATGTAGGTTTTCTCCATGTCTTGGCTATTGTGAATAGTGCTGTTATGAACACTGAGGTGCATGTATCTTTTCCAATTAGAGTTTTCTCCAGATAGACACTCAGAAGCAGAATTGCTGGATCATAAATACGTTTCTTAAGTTTCTATTAAGCTATTGAAGTTTCTCACCTCTCATGTTCTGAATGTCATTTATAGGTTGGAAAAATCCACTCCTTTGTCCCATAGAATTTCCCATTAAAAAAAAAATTGGGCCTCTTTCTTCTTTATTAATGTTGTTTCACTCATCTGAGCTTGGTCCCTTGGTTGCGTTGGACTCTTTGCGACCCCATGGACTGTACCCACCAGGCTTCTCTGTTCATGGGATTTTCCAGGCAAGAATATTGGAATGGGTTGCCATTACCTCCTCCAGGGGATCTTCCCAACCCAGTGATTGAATCCACGTCTTCTGCATCGGCAGGCAGGCTCTTTACCTCTGAGTCACCTGGGAAGTCCCAAATGTTGTTTAGTATGTTCATCTATCTCTTAAATTTCCTGTAAACTGGTAGTTATGTCTGATGCTTGATTAAATTCAGGTTTAATTATTTCTGACAGCAATACCTCTACAGGAATGTTCTTGTATATTTCCAACTGCATTATATGAGGAAACACATCATGCCACGGCAACTTCTTAGCTCACATCCTCACTAAACAAATAAAGTTTCTTCAACTTTATATACTTTTCTTGAATCACCATCTGGCCCTACTTGTAGGTTCTCACCACTGACTTTAAGTTTTTACCCCAGACCCGTGATAAACCACTGGAGAATCCCAGTAGCTGAACCACCTTGAGATCAGCAGGTATAACACAGGACTTGTCCTTAAGTTTTATTTATTGTCCATGTTGTTATTCAGTCACCCACTCATGTCCGACTCTTTGCAACCCCATGGACTGCAGCACACCAGGCCTCCCTGTCTCTCACCATCTCCTGAGATTTCCCCAAGCTCATGTCCATTGCATCAGTGATGCCATCCAGCCATCTCATCCTCTTAATGCTCTCTTCTCCTTCTGCCCTCAATCTTTCCCAACATCAGGGACTTTTCCAATGAGTCCAAAATACTGGAGCTTCAGCTTCAGCATCAATCCTTCCAATGAATATTCAGGGTTGATTTCCTTTAGGATTGACTGATTTGATCTTCTTGCTGTCCAAGGGACTCTCAAGAGTCTTCTCCAGCACCACAATTTAAGGGCATCAATCCTTTGGCTCTCTGCTTTCTTTAAGGTCCAGCTCTCACAACCATACAAAACCATGGCCTTGACTATATGCACTCTTGTTGGCAGAGTGATTTCTCTGCTTTTCAACACACCATTTAGAGTCCATATTTATCACTGTAACCATGCTTTGATTTTTAACCTCTGGAGCCACGACAAAGTTCTGCTTGGAATGAAATAGTGGCATTGAACCAGGTGCTTATGTTACACACTTGTCCTCAGAGCAGTCAGGAGTCAGCCACATTCTTATAAACAGAGCAAAGCAACTGCATTCACAAATGTAAGTTACTGATACCAATAAACGACCTGTAAGCCTGCATGCTTTGCTTAAAAATTCCCTGCTATATCTAAACAAATTTGCTTAACTTGATTAACAGAATTCCTAGTTGCACTTGTTGTTGTTCAGTTGTTCAGTCGTGTCTGACTCTTTGTGACCCCATGAACTGTCACACGCCAGGCTTCCTGGTTCCTCACTATCTCCAGGAGTTTGCTCAAATTTATGTCCATTGAATCAGTGATGCCATCCAACCATCTCATCCTCTGTCTTCCCTTTCTCCTCTTGCTCTCAAGCCTTCCCGGCATCAGGATATTTTCCAATGAGTCAGCTCTTCACATCAGGTGGCCAAAATATTGGAGTTTCAGCTTTAGCATCAGTCCTTCCAATGAATATTCAGGGTTGATTTCCTTTAGGATTGACTAGTTTGATCTCTTCGCTATCCATGGGACTCTGAATAATCTTTAACACATTTGCACTAATAAATACTTACTTACTGTCCTGGAACTCACAACTATAGTTTTGGGAACTAGATCCAAAACTGTCGTCCATCCTGCTAAGACTTTGGTTGGAGTCTCCAGAAATTCAGGCAGATTCTTGAGGACTTGGGCTTCCCTTGTAGATCAACTGGTAAATAATCCACCTGCAATGAAGGAGCGCAGAAGGCAATGGAAACCCACTCCAGTACTCTTGCCTGGAAAATCCCATGGATGGAGGAGCCTGGTGGGCTGCAGTCCATGGGGTGGCGAAGAGTCAGACACAACTGAGCGACTTCACTTTCACTTTTCCCTTTCATGCATTGGAGAAGGAAATGGCAACCCACTCCAGTGTTCTCGCCTGGAGAATCCCAGGGACGGGGGAGCCTCGTGGGCTACTGTCTATGGGGTTGCACAGAGTCGACATGACTGAAGTGACTTAGCAGCAGCAGCAGCAATGAAGGAGACCCTGGGTTGGGAAGATCCTCTGGAGAAGGGATAGGCTACCCACTTCAGTATTCTTGGGCTTCCCTGGTGGCTCAGCTGGGAAAGAACTCGCCTGCAATGAGGGAGAATTGGGTTCAGTCCCTGGGTTGGGAAGTTTCCCTGCAGAAGGGAATGGCTACCCACTCCAGTATTCTGGTCTGGAGAATTCCATGGCCTGTATATCCACGGGGTCACATAGAGGCAGACACGACTGAGCGACTAACACTTTCACTTTCAAGGACTCCGTTGGGAATCTGGAGCCCCAAGGGAATGGGCTATCAGGCACTGGAAGGGAATGCTTGCCAATAACTCCCAAGTCAGATCACTTTTGCAGAAGAAACTGACGCTGTTTATCATACTGAGACTGGCACTCCTAGAGTCATCCCTGATCTGGGCCCTGGACTTGGCTCCAGCGGCTAAGCAGAGGTTGAATCCAGAGCAAACTTCTGGAGCAGGGCCATGCTGTCACAATCCACTGATGAATCCACCAGCAGGTTTCCAGGGCCCTGCCCCAGGTTCTGGGGCAAGTAATCTCCACGTCTCAGTTTTTCCATTATCACGGGGATAACAGCAGCCCACACTGGAGAAGAAAACAATTTTAAGAGCAGCACCAGAGTGTTTGCAACACAGTACTCACAACTCCCTGAGCCCAGATGCTCCCGTCCACCATGGAGAAGTTTTATCTCCTGATCTCAAGTCAGGAAAACACTCACTCCTCAGTGGCTTCTTCGGCTCCCCCAGCTTCCAGACTGAGAGAAACGGAATCGATGGGAAACTGTTGGGGAGGCCAGCTGTGCAACAGAGAGCAACTGTCTTTGTGAGAGAGGAAGGCTGTGCTGGGCAGTGGCTGATGGGCCTGTGCGGTGGAATTCTCTTTTGAACCAGACTGAGCCTTGCTCCTTTCTGGCAGGCGGACGGCCCCCCTCTTCCAAGTACGCAGGAAAGTTCTGTTTGGACAAGCACACACATTCTTTTTTCAAAAGCCACAGAGGCAAACGCCTTTGTTGCAGACAGACCAACTCCCTTCCAGCCTGGGAGGTGAAAACCCTTTCATGAGCCACACAATGGGAGCAGCCCTGAGCTGGCTGATGCAGGCCCCTGAAAAGTACATAACTTCCATTCTGTGGCTTCCACATACAGAATGTCCTTCCCCTCCCCAGTCCAAAGGCTGGAGGGGCTGTTTGTCCGGCACTGGGCCTGGAGGGAGCAGGGGGTTGGCAGGAGTCATGAGGCATTTTTCTGTGGGCTTTGGTTTCCTGGCCAGTTGAACTCGGTCCAGTGATTGTCCCGAGGTTCTGCCAGATAAAACAAGGAGAGTGCTTTTCTAGATGCGGGTGACTGGGGGAGGCAGGGGGAGGGGAAGGAAGACACAAGCAGAGTGGGGGAAGGGGCAGCCAAGTCCCTGCCAGGGCTCAGGAGACCCCTCACTGAGCAAGGGCTCTGGCTCTGCCCCCTGGAAAGGCCTCCAGAGACCTTGCCCTCCAGACGGATGCCTGGCACTCAGGCCATACTTCACCCTGGCACAGGGCCCTAATCTTAGCACCCCTTGTGACCGAAAATCAGACTAGCCTTTTCAGTGAACTAATCCTGCTTGTGATACTCAGTACTCTGAGCAAGTCGGCTCTATGCAGGTGCAGTCTGGAAGGCTGCTGCTTCCCTGAGAGGGTATCGGGGATGGTGTGAGACACTACCCACTTCCAGAGTATCTCTCTGAACTGCCCATCCACTGTGCTTGAACTTCCTATACATGGAACCACTGATCAGAAGTCACTGACGCATCATCATGGGGTAAGGAGGAGAGGATGGGATGAATGGAGAGAGAAGCATGGAAACGTACACACTAAACAGAGAGCCCGTGGGAATTTGCTGATGATGCAGGGAACTCACACCAGGGCTCTGTGACAGCCCAGAGGGGTGAGGTGGGCTGGGAGGTGGGAGAGAGGCTCAGGAGGGAGGGGACATATGTTTACCTACGGCTGATTCATGTTGATGCATGGCAGAGACCAACACAATACTGCAATTGTCCTTCAATTAAAAATAAATGAATTTTAAAAACCATCTTCAAAAATTCTACTTAATATTTGCAAACAATGCAACTGACAAGGGCTTAACCTCCAAAATATACAAACAGCTCCAGCAACTCAATGACAAAGAAACAAACAACCCAATCAAAAAATAGGCAGAAGATCTCTGAAGAAGACATATACATAACCAATAGGCACATGAAAAGATGTTCAACACTGCTAATTTCAGAGGGACGTAAATCAAAACTAGAATGAAGTATTCACCTCACACTGGTCAGACTTGCCATTGTCAAAAAGTCTACAAATAAATGCTGGAGAATGTGTAGAGAAAAAGGAACTCTCCTATACTGTTGGTGGGGATGTAAATCAATATAGCCACCTTGGGGAACAATATGCTGCTGCTGCTAAGTCGCTTCAGTCATGTCCAACTCTGTGCAACCCCATAGACGGCAGCCCACCAGGCTCTGCTGTCTCTGGGATTCTCCAGGCAAGAACACTGGGGTAGGTTGTCATTTCCTTAAAAAANTGCTGCTGCTAAGTCGCTTCAGTCATGTCCAACTCTGTGCAACCCCATAGACGGCAGCCCACCAGGCTCTGCTGTCTCTGGGATTCTCCAGGCAAGAACACTGGGGTAGGTTGTCATTTCCTTAAAAAACTAAAATGGAGTTACTATATGATCCTACAGGCTCACCCCTGGGCATATATCTGGAGAAAATTTTAACTTGAAATGATACATGCACTCTAATGCTCATTGTAGCAGTATTTGCAATAGCCAAGATATGGAAGTAACCTAAATGTCCATTGACAGATAAATAAATAAAGAATATGTGATATACATACACATTCACACATACAGATATATATATCTATCTACAATGGAATATTACTTAGCCATCAAAAAGAATGAAATAATGCCATTTGCAGCAACATAGATCAACCTGAAGATTATTATAGTAAGTGAAGTAAGCCAGACAAAGACAAATATGATGTGATATCACTCATAATGTGGGAATTCCTAATAGCTCAAGAGGTGAAGAATCCACCTGCAGTGCAAGGGATACAATTTCAATCTACCCTGAATCAGGTAGACCCCCTGGAGAAGGATGTTAACCTACTCCAGTATTCTTGCCTGGGAAATCCCACAGACAGAGGAGCCTGGCAGGCTACAGTCCTTGGGGTTGCCAAGTGTCAGACATGATGAGCATGCAAGTTCATTATACAAATGAACTTATTTACAAGTCAGAGACTCATAGAAACAGAAAACAAACTTATAGAAAACAAAGAGGAAAGGAGAGGTGGGGTGGGATAAATTAAGAGGTTGAGATTAATATATATATACACTACAGTATATAAAACAGATAATCATCAAGGTCCTACTGTATAGCACAGGGAACTACATTCACTATCTTGTAATAACCTATTATATAAAGGAAAAGACTATGAAAAAGAATAGACGTATAATGTATAACCGAATCACTTTGCTCTACACCTGAAACTAACACAGCATTGTAAACCAACTCTATTTTAATACTTTTAAAAGTTCTATTTGAGAGGTACATATAAAGTTCACTATTATGCTATAATTAAAATACATAAATAGGGACTTCCCTGGTTCACTGGTTAAGAATTCACCCGCCAGTGCAATTCACCTGCCAGACACACAGGTTTGATCTCTGATCCCGGAAGATCCCACATGCAGTGGGGCAACTGAGCCCCCCGCACCACAACGACAGAAGCTCTCTCAGCCTAGAGACCACGCTCTGCAACAGAGGAGCCGCCGCGATGAAGAGTACACCCTTGCTCACCACCACTAGAGAAAGCCCGGGTACAGCCATGGAGACCCAGGGCAGCCAAAGCTAGGTAATTTAATCAAGTACTTTCCAAAAAGTGCTTATAAAAAAATACATAAATAGATGTAGGCAAATTACAAAATATATGCAGACTAACTCCCCTGGGAGTCAAGTGGCTCCTAAACTAGTGTCCTCCTCTTAACTGAGTGGCTCCTCCTCGCCCCTTCTCTTAAGGAGAAGCTGCATCTGTTTGAGACGGAAGCCAAGGTCTGCTCTGGGACCTCCTCCTCTGCTGGCCCGGTGCTGTATTCCTCTCACTTCCTCAAAGTGAAGACCCTGCTTCCACATCTGTCTCAACACACCCACACCGGATTGACCATTTCCTCGTATCTGAGCTGAGGAATTACAGGCAGAAGTTGTTCAGTGTCCAGTATTCAAAGCATGGAGACTTTCTGTCTTGGTTACAATTCAGCACTTCTATTTCCGTTGCTCTGTTATTTTGGTACCTAAGTGTGACTGCATAGATCTGTGAAATGTTGACAAACCAGGAGGAACTCTTTTCTCCCGAAATATAAGGGCTCTGTGTTACTTTTTTTTTGCAAAAACATCTTTGACGTCTTCCTGGGCCTGTGTTCAGCCCTGCAGAGGTGAGCAGGGCGAGGGTTCCTGCTGGGCAGGAAGAGGATTGTTATGAAGCCTCTTGGCTGCCAAACGGATTCTGATCCCTCGCGCCCTTTCCCCTGTGGTCACTGGAGGTTTCCCACTATCGAATGCCCTTTGGGCTCTTAGAGTTTTTCTCTGACCACAAAATGTGGCTTTGCCAGTGCTCGGGGTTTCATTACTTCAATTTCATTAAGTTTAAGTCACGCGGATTGTCCTCTTGTCTTCCAGGTCTTTCAAGCCCAAACTGAAGAGGATTTGAGATCCAGGGCTTAGGATC
Source organism: Neotragus pygmaeus (assembly GCA_006410875.1). NCBI lineage: Eukaryota > Metazoa > Chordata > Mammalia > Artiodactyla > Bovidae > Neotragus > Neotragus pygmaeus. The sequence goes on along the minus strand of SJYV01047735.1, from coordinate 308,729 downwards.
AACGGAGAGAGGAAGATCCAGGCTTCTAAGCCATTCCTAACTCTAGGTAAATGCATAAAAAGAATGAAACAAACAAACCTATATAGTAGGAAGCTTAAGGTTTCCCCCTGATTTTTACTTTTCTTTTTTCTTTTCTTTTTTTTTTTTAATGAAGGAAGGGTAAGGAGGGAAGAAGTGTGAGGTGCACCAGAGGAAACAGATAGAAGGCAGGGTGGTACCACTTTGGGCCAGAACCACTGGTGCAGATGGCCTGGCAGGAGCAGCGATGGACGTGAACCACACTGGCCAGAGGCAGCCCGAGCCTCCGGACACTCGGTAAACCACGCAGGCAGCCCCAGCCAGCTTCACCCGGGAGACCAGGCCAAAGGTGACCTCAGGGAGTGATCAAGTTCAAGGTGAGGCTTCTTAGTGTGGGCACAAGTCCCAGAGACAGGAAGAGAAAGCCAAAATCACAGATAGAGGCAAGGGCTAGGAGCCTGGAAGCTGGAGCCAAACCCAGGCAAGAAGGACTCTGGTTACATGGGCATTCTCAGTGGAACTTTCTCCTTAACAGCCCAGCTGTGGATGGGGAGAGCTGGGTTCAAAGAAGGGAGAGAGAAAGCATATTCTAATAGATAAGGTTGGGCACAAGGAGGGTTTCAGGTCATGCTTTATGAATGATTTCACATTCAAAGCCTGACATTTTTAGTCTCTTGTGGCTTTCTAGGAGTATGTGCNTATATATATATTTTTTTTAAAGAGAGAGATGCCAGTTTGATCTCTGGGCTGGGAACATCCCCTGGAGTAGGAAATGGCACCCCACTCCAGTATTCTTGCCTGGAGAATCCCATGCAGAGGAGCCTGGTGGGCTACAGCCCATGGGGTCGCAAAGAGTCAGACACGACTGAGAGCACACGAAAACAATTACAGTATGCCTTGTGCCATGCTAGACAGAATTGGTTCCTTAGAGTCTGGTAGGGATTTCAGAGGTAGGGAGGCAAAAAATAATTACAAATTATTACCAATTACCAACAAGGCTTTGAAGATTAAAAAAAAAACAGGATGCCATAAGAAGAAAAAGTGGGGTTATCTACTTTGGAATAAGAAATCTGTGAAGATTTCCCTGGAGGAGTGGCACTGAAGCTGTGCCCTGAATGAAGAACAGGAGTGGGAGAGAACTCATGTGGGCAGAAGGAGGAGCATATGTGGAGGTGGTGAGTCAGGAAGGAGCTGGAGGCATCACAGAACCCAAGCAGGCTGGGCATGTTGTCACAGTGGTGACAAAAGGCAGGAGCAGAAATGCAAAGGGAAACTCGTAGGAGCTCTGCCAAGCGTCCGTTAGTCACCTCTGCTAACATCCCATTGGATAAAGCAAGTCACGTGGCTGGGTGCAGACAAAGTGGGAGGTCATCAGAGGTCATGGCAAAGTGTGTGACTACAGGAANGAGCAGAAATGCAAAGGGAAACTCGTAGGAGCTCTGCCAAGCGTCCGTTAGTCACCTCTGCTAACATCCCATTGGATAAAGCAAGTCACGTGGCTGGGTGCAGACAAAGTGGGAGGTCATCAGAGGTCATGGCAAAGTGTGTGACTACAGGAAGGGTGAGGAACTCAAGCCATGCAATTCCTCCCACAGATGGGCCCACTTTACCACACCTGCATTCTTCTTTTTTTGCTTTTTGGTAAAGGAGGAGAGTTCATCTCATTAGGAATTTAGTCTGATCTAATGTTTGAGGATCACTGATGATTTTTCCTTTATATATTTTAAGTGTACACACCAGAAATCCACTTTTGCAGTACAGGTCTATGATCTTTAACATGTGCACGGACTTGTGTAACCACTACCACAAAAAATATACAGAATAGTTCCATCACCCTTCAAAACTTCCTGAAATCACTGCTCTTTTGAGAGCTCAGGTCTGGATGCTACGTCCCAAAGAAAACTGGCGGTTTTGGATGAAGAAAGTTAAAGCTTTGACAGTACCTCTGGAGTGTTCTGGAGCTTCCCTGCTAGCTCGGATAGTAAAGAATTTGCCTGTGGTGCAGGAGACCTGGGTTCGATCCATGGGTTGGGAAGATCCCCTCAAGAAGGGAATGGCAATCCACTCCATATTCTTGCCTGGAGAATGCCTGTGGACAGAGGACCTGAAAGACTACAATCCATGGGATTGCACAGAGTCAGACATGACTGAGTGACTAACGCTTCACTGGAGTATTTTGTAGTAAAAAAAAATGGAGATTTAGCAGAGAAAATGCCCTGGTTGAAAGGGTAAGCCAAGTCAGAGGGATCTCAACTGGAAGAGCTCTCCACTCCACCATTTTACAAAAAATACTAAATCCCTGATGGGTTTGAGTGCATTTTCAAAGGGAGAGGAAGAGAGAGCAAGCTAGGACAAGAGCCCAAGTCTCCTGCCCAGTTCCGTGTTCCTTCTGTTGCCCTAAGTTTCTCTGGCCATTGGCCACTCACCTCCTTTATCGTGTTCATCTCTGCCTTTTCTGTTTATTCTCTTATCTTCTGGCCCAGTGGGAATGGGCTGGCCTCTCAGTGCTTTGTTTCCTTAATTTCTTTAGTGGAAGCTAAGGGCATTGTTTTTCTCCACGGAACCCTATTTGGTGCTGAGTGATTTGAGGTGCCTCCCCTAGGTTTTGCAGAGGGAACAGGGTTTTAGTTCCTGGAAAATGTAATGCACAATTTGATCTTTGCTACTCTACTGAACTCCTACTGAGTTTGCATTTCCTTATCGCCTAGCTCTCCCAGCTGCCAGGTAATTTGATCTGGATTTGTCTTATCAGGCTGAGGCCAGCAAGCAGGTGACAAATGAGGGGCCAGGGATGCAGCTGTCTCTTCTTTGAAGCCATGGCATTTTTGGAAGGGACTGTATGTGTGTATTCGTGCATGTGTGCACGCACTTGTGTGTGTGTGTGTGTGTGTGTATGTGTGTGTAGCAGTTGCTAGAACTGGAGGTAAAACTCACTCCTACTCTTCTTAGCCCAGGGACTGTAGTGTTCTTTCTCTCTATTCCTTCCAACTCACTTAGAGTGACCCTTTCATCCTGAGGGTTCTTGATGTTCATGGGCTTCTGTGGTAGCCGGCCCACTGTGGCTCTCTTCCCAGAGGACAGAATTTCCCTGGCCTGACTTAGCTTGACATTAAAACAATCACTCACACTTAATAAACTGTGGTCAGACGCTCAAACTGAGTGTGGAATGGCACAGCAGGTGGATTATTCAACCTCCCAGAAGACAAGCCCTGCTGGTACCATGGGGGTGCTGCCCCAGGTAAGCTGGCTAGGTCTTGGGCTTCAGATGTGAGATTAAAGGATCAAGGAAAAGCTGTTGAGTCATGGCATCTGACCCACTTAAACCTGTTATACTCTCTTTAAGAATCTGATATGGCCTTTGAGAGGCACTGCCTCTGCATTTTATCTTTCTCCCATGATGGCAGGGAGGAAGCCCTCTATTTCTGCTGGAATAAGAAACTAAGCAGTGAAAATGGTATCTAGACTAATGGACATCCAGACCCAGCTAGACAAAGCCCAGTGATGATGAAGCCACCAGGCCAACTCTACAATACTATTGCTACCACAGACCCCCTAGCAAGGTGCCCAGTCCACCTACTTGACACCTCAGCATCCGTGTGCCTTGGGAGTGTGATGCCATGAAACAAGTCAACCATCATCTAGGGGAGTCATTTCAAGGTTTCCCATCCCTGGTCTCTGGCTCACTTTCCTTCGGCTGCTGTCACCAGGATGTCAGCACCCAAATTAATGCAAGGCCCCAAACCCAAGGCAGCATCAACTGTACTGTCAGCCCAGCACATGACCCGCCCTGGGGGGCCTGCTGTGAGAGCCCTGCCTCAGCTGTCACCTTCCCGTGGCCGTCTGCTCTCCCCAGACACACAGAGCTGCCGAAAACAGCAGTCGGCGTCTCCCTGAGGAAGGAAAAGCAGACCAAGGTCAGGTAAACACAGCGCCTGAAAAAGCTCTCCACTCCCCAACTCACATCCATTGCTGTTATCTTATCCTGGCTTCAAGCTAAGGACCTCTAAATCCAGCCACAGCAGTAATATTGGGATGGCAGGGGAGAAATGTTCAGCCCGGAAACCACATCCTCTGCAGTGCCTCAGCCAGCACCGGGTGAAGGACACGGCGTTAAATGGAAAAGAAATTTGAATGACAAGGTGACACGATGTCCGTCTCAGCTAATGATGGGCCAAGCGGGTTTTCTATCACCGGCAAGGCAAAACTGCCAGGCCCAGGTCTGTATTTAAAAGCTATTTCGCGTGGCTTTAAGTCACCATCTCAGCTCAATATCTAAAACAAAGAGAATGAATAATGGAACAGGATGGAGGGAGCTTGTTAATTTTCTCACTGATGCACTGTGAAATGAAAGCTTTATTCTAAGAATGGGATATCCTCAGGGCTCTCTCTGGAGAGACGCTGACAAATCCAGACGTCCTTACTNCAAGAACACTGGAGTGGGTTGCCATTTCCTTCTCCAATGCATGAAAATGAAAAGTGAAAGTGAAGTCGCTCAGTCGTGCCCAACTCTTAGCCACCCCATGGACTGCAGCCTACCAGGTTCCTCTGTCCATGGGATTTTCCAGGCAAGAGTACTGGAGTGGGGTGCCATTAAACCCAAAATTGAGATTATGGAAGATTTTATAGGTCTTTGGGGATTAATCTACATTATTACATGCAAATATTAGATTATGGAAGATTTTATAAGTCTTTGGGGATTAATCTACATTATTACATGCAAATATTAGCTATTTGACTTTAAAATGTATTTCTGACATTTTTTGAAAGAAGAATACTAAATTCCAAACTGGAGAAACATACCCCAAAATCCATTCCCATAATTTGTCCATATATCTGCTTTTACTTCTACTCAATAGTAATAGATAATTTTCTCAATAATTAAAACTGATGAGCACTTGCAGTCTTTCTGATAGTGAATGGACCACATAACTACCAATTTGTTCATTTTTCCTCTTATATTTGCAAACTGCATAAGTATGATCATTGTATGTTTTAGTCCAATTCTGTATTGTATAATAAGATACAACCTGGCAGTGTTATAATAATTACCACTGCAAAGTCATACTATTAGGAAAGTATATTGGATAGGAAATGTTCATGTCTTGCTGCAGTGATCAAAACTGCCAGGAGCAATACCCATATTTGAGTTTCAGCACCTGACATTTTGACATGTTGATGGATCCAAGGAGTAGCTGCTGGAACCTAGTGACAAAACAAGGTTTTAAGAAGCATGGGGTGTTTTGTATCAAGTGCAGTCAAATGCAAATAGAGATAAGCGTAGAGATAGGGCAGGGAAAATGCTAATGAAAAATGAAGATTTGTGTCAAGTACTTAACCCACAGTCCAGTATACAGAGCTGTAACAATAGAAAAGGGCACAGTGGTAAAGAATCTACCTGCCAGTGCAGGAGATGCAAGAGACATGGGTTCAACCCCTGGGGTGGGAAGACCCCCTGGAGTAGGAAATGGTAACTCATGGCTCTATTCTTGCCTGGGAAACATCATGGACACAGGAGCCTGGCAGGCTCTAGTCCACAGGATGGCAAGGAGTCAGACACGACTGAGTGACTGAGCGCACACAGCACAGTGACAGGAGAACGCAGAGACCTCTTGGCGCAGGGAGAGCACAAAGTTTGAAGCTGGGATAAAAATCCACAGCACTCTTCTCCATGCAGTGTTCCACTTGTTGCTTGAAAACAATTGTTTAAATTTTCCTTCATTATCTTTTTTCCCCTGTACTTTAAGAATTCTGTATATTTCTCATTCTCCTGCTCTGTTCTTTTGCCTTCTTATAGCTGTTATATTATTGCCTTCCTTTCTCACATCTAACGTTTCAGTCAGGCATCATTTTCTATAGGCCTTGCTCATCCCCAAGAGTAATGCTTAGGGATAAAGGGATTCCTCTTTACAATCCATCAGGAGTAGGACTGGAGCTAAGAAATCATCCCTTACAAATAAAAGCTTTCCACAAATCACTTCATAATCTAATCTGGTGATGAAGACAGTCTATAGGAATCATTCCAGAAAAAACGGAAAAAAAAAATGTTCCTATTAAAATTATAAAGCAGAGCTAAAATACAATATGAAATACAGTGAACCATCAAGAAATAGAAAGTAAAAAATATTATATTTGAGAAAATATAAATTTATTTATGTAAGACATTGTAAGTGAATTAAAACAACAAAAGAAATTACACCAACGAAGGGGAAACCATGGACAGATCAATGCTGAAAGTATCACTAGAAACCAATAATATTGAACATGACAATGAATACCTCTTAATAGCCCTTAGAGAACTTAGTAATTTGAAGAATTCACTTCAGGAAGTGTACTGTGATTTCTTAGTTCTAAAATCTATGAGGATATCAAATGTGCCCCAGAGGAGATATAAATAAAGGCAAAGATAACAGAGCTGCTACCCAATCCTGAGCAGCATTAATAGACACTCAGGAGTATCCCAAAGTGACTTCATAACATAAAGAATGAGAATGTGAAAGGTGTTCAAAAGGACAGACAGGAAACAGCAAGAATTTGATAATTCAAGGGGAGAAAAAGTCAGTCTCCCCTATTTCCAGTGTTATAGATGTAGGTGTGGCTACTTGCTGTTAATCCTCAATTCTTCTGCTCTTTGACAGTGTAGTATATAGAGGAATATAGAAAGAAGGGAATAAAATGTCTCCCTGTGGCTGAAGACTTCCCTTCATGCAACTGAGCTTTATGTGATTTGATGGCTTCAAAGGCTACTTTAGAATTATCATAGTCATGCTCAATATCTGACCTTTGGAGGACTTGCTGGTGGCCTAAAAACACTAAACACACTGTATTATATTCTCCCCTTACCCACACTGTGATCTGTCACCCTGGAATTTGTTGGAAAAGAAATAAAAATACAAAAAGCGTTGCTATATATGACAAGCATCATTTTTCAAACAACAGTGTTAACCATATACCACATCTTGTCTAGTCAATGCTTTAGGTGGTATGTAGATCAATAAACACTGTTACATTCTTTGTTTTAAAATCCTACTGGCTTATTTGTTACACTAGACATATAAATCCCAGCTACTTTAAGGTTTTCAACCTCTCTGAGCCTTAATTTAGCCATGTATGATATAAAGATAATAGCTATCCCTATAGGTTAAATAAAGATTAAATAAGATTCTTCAGTCACACAAAGTGTAACCCATTGCAGAAGTGTAATAAATGGTAGGGTTTGCTATTACAGTTATTGTTGTGCTTGATATTCTTAAATTTTATCCCAGAGAGTACACATTCATATGAATATGCATGTGCATTCAAGACTTGGAAGGAAACATTTTAAATCATAACAGCCTAAAAAATCATATTTTGATTTAGGGAAAAATATAGAATAATAGTATATGGACTTGATAACTTTCCCTAGGTACTTATCTTGTATAAATTTTTTAACTATAAACTTTGTATTGTGTTTGAATTCCACTAATTAAAAATCACTACTTTCTTTCTTACTGAATGTGGAAGGGAAAAAGAAAATCATGGAAAATCTTATTTAGGTCTCTTATTAAAGTAAAATATGTAAACTAATTTATTTCTTGGTTATAAAAGCACTTTCACACACACACTCACAGAGCTTGCCTTGACCAAATGCTGCTTTTGTGATCTTAGAAAAGTCTTTTAATGTTTAAGTCTTAATGTTTGACCTATTAAATTGGGTCAAATAAGTTATTTTGGTGATATTGTTTTGAAACTAAAATGAGATAATTTATAGAAAAGTTCTGTCTAATTTAAAAAGTTCAGTGCAAATATTGCTCTTGCCCAATAACTGAAGAGGAGGAAATAGAATCCCTTCAAAAAAATCTGACCTGGTTCCTTAGATTTGTTCCTCTTTTGTAAGGAAATCCTATTTATATATAAGTAATGAGTTTATTGGTTTAATAAGTACATTAAAATGACATGGTGTAAGTTCAGGTTTTCAGCTGTAGTCTTGCCAGTCACAAAATATAAGAATGAGACATTTGCTGTCAGAAAGATCATCAGAAAAGGGAGAGACAGAGCTCGGCTCCATCTTTGTTCCCTTTCAGGATTTTCTCTCCCTCTGCTCCCTCCATCTTCCAGCCTACCCTCTGGTGTTTGGTCAGATCACTTCCCAGACACTCAAACTGTAATATGATCTGCTCCTTTCAATTGTTTCTACAACCCAGACTGTGCCAGAGAAGGCAAAAAGTGTCCTCAGTCAATCCTAGGTGAAAATCTAACCTTATTTTACTTTTTTACTTTATTTGATGCTTAAGTCCTAAAGATTATTTGACATCAGTTCAGTTCAGTTGCTCAGTTGTGTCCAACTCTTTGGGACCCCGTGAATCGCAGCATGCCAGGCCTCCCTGTTCATCACCAACCCCCAGAGATTACTCAGACTCACGTTCATCGAGTCCGTGTTGCCATCCAGCCATCTCATCCTCAGTCGTCCCCTTCTCCTTCTGCCCTCAATCCTCCCAGCATCAGAGTCTTTTCCAATGAGTCACTTCTTTGCATGAGGTGGCCAAAGTACTGGAGTTTCAGCTTTATCATCATTCCTTCCAAAGAAATCCCAGGGTTGATCTCCTTCAGAATGGACTGGTTGGATCTCCTTGCAGTCCAAGGGACTCTCAAGAGTCTTCTCCAACACCACAGTTCAAANCCAAAGTACTGGAGTTTCAGCTTTATCATCATTCCTTCCAAAGAAATCTCAGGGTTGATCTCCTTCAGAATGGACTGGTTGGATCTCCTTGCAGTCCAAGGGACTCTCAAGAGTCTTCTCCAACATCACAGTTCAAAAGCATCAATTCTTCGGCGCTCAGCCTTCTTAGGGGCAATAAAACCATTCAGCAGAGCTAAACCAGATCCTAGTCCTCCATTTTTCCTCCTTTGTTATGGCACGGAAAGCCAGTCTGCAACTATAGGAAGCAGCTTTTCTGACATCCTCTTAATTCCTTTGGACTCCAGGCGACCTGCAGATTGGTGATCAAATGCTTTAGTGTGGCTCTTAGGACGTCGTGCTCTGACTGCCTTCATTTCCCAGAACTCCCACAGCCTGAGCCCTTGAGCTTGGTGCTGCCTACAATCCCCATAGCCTTCTCCAAATGTATGCCCCTACACACATACTTAAATTCTTCTGTGGTAGAAATTAGCTCTCAGCTGCTCTATTTGCTTGCTCATTTCTCACCTCCTTTACATTGCCAGCCAGTTACAGTAGTCACCATGACTGATTCATACTATTTGTATGCTTGGAACAGAGAAAGAGATCCAGAATTATTTGTTGAATGAATGAATGAATGCTTCAAATGGGCCATTTAAAATGTAGATTCTCGTAGGGTCAGATTCCAGGCTGGAGGCTGTGTTCACTTGCTTTGCAATTGTAGAGGGCACTTTCATTACCTGAGACTGTTTGGTTCCTTAGTTTTGTCAACAGAAGATATTGTGTTGGGGCAACAGTAAAGAGTTAGGGGACAGGCAGGTTTTCAAAAGGAGTCCTTTATTGGAGCAAAAAATAATCTAAGTCAATCACACCCTCAATTACTCTTGCTGGCAATGAAAAGAGTTAAAAGGATGAATAAAAACGATTNAACTGTTGCTTCCTGACCTGCATACAGGTTTCTCAAGAGGCAGGCCAGGTGGTCTGGTATTCCCATCTCCTTCAGAATTTTCCACAGTTTATTGTGATCCACACAGTCAAAGGCTTTGGCATAGTCAATAAAGCAGAAATAGATGTTTTTCTGGAACTCTCTTGCTTTTTCCATGATCCAGCAGATGTTGGCAATTTGATCTCTGATTCCTCTACCTTTTCTAAAACCAGCCTGAACATCAATAAGTTTATGGTTCACATATTGCTGAAGCCTGTCTTGGAGAATTTTGAGCATTACTTTACTAGCATGTGAGATGAGTGCAATTGTGTGGTAGTTTGATCATTCTTTGGCATTGCTTTTCTTTGGGATTGAAATGAAAACTGACCTTTTTTGGAAAGTTCAATATTGCTAAGATGTCAGGCAAAGGAGAAAGGGAAAGGCATACCCAGCTGAATGCAGAGTTCCAAAGAATAGCAAGGAGAGAGAAAACCTTCTGCTGTAAGTGAACAATGCAAAGAACAGAGGAAAACAATAGAGTGGGAAAGACTAGAGATCTCTTCATGAAAATTAAAGATACGAAGGGAACATTTCATGCAAAGATATGCACAATAAAGGACAGAAACACTAAGGACCTAACAGAACCAGAAGAGATTAAGAAGAGGTGGGAAGAATACACAAAACTGTACAAAAAAGGCCTTAATGACTTGGTCAACTACGATAGTGTGGCTTCTTACCTAGAGCCAGACATCCTGGAGTGTGAAGTCAAGTGGGCCTTACTACGAACAAAGCTAATGAAGGTGGTAGAATTCCAGCTGAGCCATTTCAGATCCAAAAAGATGATGCTCTTAAAACTGCTCTCAATATCCTAGTGACTTTGGAAAACTCAGCAGTGGCCACAGGACTGAAAAAGGTCAGTTTTCATTTCAATCCCAAAGAAGAGCAGTGCCAAAGAATGTTCAGACTACCATACTGTTGTGCTCATTTCACACGCTAGCAAGATACTGCTCAAAATCCTTCAGGGTAGGCTTCAACAGTACACAAGCTGAGAACTTCCAGATGTAGAAACTGGAATTAGGAAAGGCAGAGGAACCAGAAATTAAATTGTCAGCATCCGTTGGATCATAGAAAAAGCAAGAGAATTCCAGAAAAACATTTGCTTCATTGACTATGCTAAAGCCTTTATGTGGATCTCAACAAATTGGAAAATTCTTGAAGAGATGGAAGTACCAGACCACCTTACCTACCTTCTGAGAAACCTGTATGCAGGTCAAGAAGCAACAGTTAGAACTGAATGTGAAACACTGGACTGGTTCAAAACTGAAAAGAGTATGTCAAGGCTGTATACTCTCACTCTGCTTATTTAACTTATATGCAGAGTACATCATGCATAATGTCAGACTGGATGAATCACAAGTGGGAATCAAGATTGCTAAAGAAAATATCAATAACCTCAGATACGCAGATGACACCACCCTTATGGCAAAGCAAGGAGAAATTAAAGAGCTTCTTGATAAAGGTGAAAGAGAATGAAAAAACTGGCTTAAAACTCAACATTCAAAAAATGAAAATCATGGCATCTGGTCCCATTACTTCATGGAAAATGGAAAAAATGGAAACGGTGACTTGGGGAAAAAATGGAAACAGTGACAGATTTTATTTTCTTGGGCTCCAAAATCAGTGCAGACGGTGACTACAGCCATGAAATTAAAAGATGCTTGCTCCTTGGAAGACAAATTATAACAAACCTAGACAGGGTATTAAAAAGCAGAGAAATCACTTCGCTGACAAATGTCCATTCAAAGCTATGCGTTTTCCAATAGTCATGCACAGATGTGGAGAAGGAAATGGCACCCCACTCCAGTACTCTTGCCTGGAAAATCCCATGGACAGAGGAGCCTGGTAGGCTGCAGTTCCTGGGGTCACGAAGAGTCAGACAAAACTGAGCGACTTCACTTTCACTTTTCATTTTCATGCATTGGAGAAGGAAATGGCAACCCACTCCAGTGTTCTTGCCTGGGGAATCCCAGGGACGGAGGAGTGTGGTGGGCTGCCGTCTATGGGGTCGCATAGAGTCGGACACGACTGAAGCAACTTAGCAGCAGCAGATGCAGGCACAGATGTAAGAGTTGGACCATAAAGAAGGCTGAGCACTGAAGAATTGATGCTTTTGAACTGTGGTGCTGGAGAAGACTCTTGAGAGCCCCTTGGGCAGCAAGGAGATCAAATCAGTCACTCCTAAAGGAAATCAACCTTGAATGTGCGTTGGAAGGACTGATGTTGAAGCTGAAGCTCCAGTACTTTGGCCACCTGACGTGAAGAGCCAACTCACTGGAAAAGACCCTCATGCAGGGCTTCCCAGGTGGCTCAGTGGGTAAATAATCTGCCTGCCAATGCAGGACACATAGGAGACACGGGTTCAATCCCTGGGTCCCAAAGATCCCCTGGAGAAGGAAATGGCAACCCGCTCCAGTATTCTTGCCTGGAGAATCCCATGGACAGAGGAGCCTGTTGGTCTGCAGTCCATGGGGTCACAAAGAGCCAGACACAGCTGAGCGACCAACAACAACTGATGCTGGAAAAGATTGAAGGCAGGAGGAGAAGGGGTGATAGAGTATGAGATGGCTAGATGGCATCATCGACTCAGTGGAAATNGTTGGTCTGCAGTCCATGGGGTCACAAAGAGCCAGACACAGCTGAGCGACCAACAACAACTGATGCTGGAAAAGATTGAAGGCAGGAGGAGAAGGGGTGATAGAGTATGAGATGGCTAGATGGCATCATCGACTCAGTGGAAATGAGTTTGAGCAAACTCTCAGGAGATCGTGAAGGGCAGGGAAGCCTAATGTGCTGCAATCCATGGGGTCACAAAGAATCAGACACAACTGAGTGATTGAACAACAATAACAACTGGTGGCTCAGATAGTAAAGAATCCACCTGCAGTGTGGAAGACCCAGGTTTGATCCCTGGATCAGGAAGATCCCCTGGATAAGGGAATGACTACCTACTCCAGTATTCTTGCCTGGAGAAGTCCATGGACACAGGAGCCTGGCAGGCTATATAGTCCATGGGGTCGTGAAGAGTCAGACGTGACTGAGTGACTAACAGTGTAAGTAGAATTTTTATATGCCCTGGGAAAGCAAAAAATTTGTGTGACTCACTTATTGAGATTTTTTTTTTAATTGACGTTTTCTGAAACCAAACTTACAAAATATCCAAGGTATGCCTGTCATTCATTTCTTTTTATATCTGGTGGGCTGCCATCTATGGGGTCGGACAGAGTCGGACAGAACTGAAGTGACTTAGTAGCAGCAGCAGCAGCAGCATTCCATTACATGTATACACACATTTTATCCATTCTGTTGTTGGCATTTGGATTTTTCCAGTTTTTGTCTATTTTTAATAAAGCTGCTATGAACAGCTGTTGTAAATCTTGTTTCGGACACATACTTTCATTTCTCTTGTGTAAATACCTGGAAATGAAATCGATGGGTCATGGCATAGGTATGACCTACGCCATAGGTTTCTTATGACAGTTTCATAAGAAGCTGTCAGTTTTCCAAAGTGGTTGTACCATTTTATACTCCCACCAGCATTTTATCAGAGTTCTGATTGTTCTGTATCTTTGCTAACTAACATCTGGTGTTTTTTAATTTTAGCTATTCTGATGGATTGTGAATTTAATTTACATTCTCTGGTGACTGATGATGTTAAGCACTTCTTCATGTGCTTAATGGGCACTCAGATATCTTCTTTTGTGAAGTATCTATTCAAGTCTTTGGCCCACTAAGAAAAAAAATAGCTTTATTGAAATCTAATTCATGTTTCATACAATTTATTCATTTAAAATACACAATTCAGTGGTTTGGGGGTATATTATTCGTTTTTAAGTTGTGGTAAAATACACATCTGACATAAAATTTGCCACTTTAACTATCTTAAAGTATACAATTCAGCATCACTAATTATACTCACAAGGTTGTACAACTAACACCATTATTTCCAAAACTCTTCATCATTCCAAACGGAAACTCTGCAACCATTCTCTGGTAACCTCTAGTCCACTTTCTGTTGCTATGAACTTAGCTAGTCTAGATAGTTCATATTTGTAGAATCATATAGTATTTGGGCTTTATGTGGCATATTTCACTTAGCATAATGTATTCAAGGTTAATCCATGTTATAACACATATCAGAACTTCATTCCTTTTCATGGCGGAATAATATTCACATATATATCACAGGCTTCCCTGGTGGCTCATCAATAAAGAGTCCACCTGCAATGCAGGAGATGCAAGTTTGATCCCTGGGTCAGAAATTTTCCCCGGAGGAGGGCATGGCATCTCACTGTAGTATTCTTGCCGGGAAAATCCCATGGACAGGAGCCTGGTAGGCTACAGTCAGTCCATGGGGTCACAAAGAGTCGGACATGACTGAAGCAGCTGAACAGGCTGTTCAGCTTGTTTATTTATTCATAAGTTGATGGACACTGAGTTTCTTCCACCGTTGGATTATTGTGAATAATGCTGCAGTGAAAATTGGTGTACAAGTATTTTAAATCTCTGCTTTCAACTCCTTTAGGCATATCCGTAGAAGTGAAATTGTTGTATGGCAATTCTATGTTTAGCTTTTTGAGGAACTCAAACTTTTTTCCATTATTTTGCATTCCCATCAACAATGTTCAGGGGTTCCAGTTTCACCGCATACTTCTCAATCTTTGCTATTTTCATTATTATTTCATTGAAGGACAGTTGACATACAGCTATTAGTTTCAGGCATACAACATAGTGATTTGAATTTATATATATTACAAATTGATCACAATAAGTCTACTAATATTTTGTTACCATACAAAGTTATTACAGTATTTTAACTATATTTCCTATGCTGTGCATTACATTCCTGTGACTTATAAGTAAGGCTTGTATTTCTTAATTCCCTTCACTTATTCCACCCACTTCCCATCCTCCTCCCATCATCACCATCATCATCATCACCATCCTAGTAGGTGTGTAATATTTGGCCCTCCTTGTCTTTTTTCTAAATCAGGATGTTTTCTTTTTTATTAAGCTTTAGAAGCTGTTTTTATATTAAGGATGAAATCCTGTTGCCTGACATGTTTTGCAAGTATTTTCTTACAGCCTGGCTAAGTTACTCATTTCTTAACAATCCTTTGATGAGCAAAAGTTTGTTTTTTTAAATTTTGATGACGTTTATAAAATTTTTTCTTTTATAGTTACTTATTTCTGTGCCCTAAGATCTTTGCCTGCTCTTAAGTTAAAGGATATTCTCCTTTGTTTTCTTCAAGAATCTTCTTAGCTTTTATTTTTAGGTCTGTCTGCCATCTCTAATTTTTGTGTGGGATCTATAGGAGATTGTCAAGATTTATTTTCTTCCTTTACAGACATGGTCATTCTAGGAACATTNACATCTGCAGTGATTTTTAGAGCCCCCAAAAATAAAGTCAGCCACTGTTTCCATTGTTTCCCCATGTATTTGCCATGAAGTGATGGGACTGGATGCCATGATCTTAGTTTACTGAATGTTGAGTTTTAGCCAGCTTTTTCACTCTCCTCTTTTACTTTCATCAAGAGGCCCTTTAGTACTTCTTCACTTTCTGCCATAAGGGTGGTGTCATCTGCATATCTAAGGTTATTGATATTTCTCCCAGCAATCTGGATTCCAGCTTGTGCTTCATCCAGCCCAGCATTTCTCATCATGTACTAGGCATAGAAGTTAAATAAACAGGGTGACAATATACAGCCTTGACATATTCCTTTTCCTATTTGGAATCAGTCTGTTGTTCCATGTCCAATTCTAACTGTTGCTTCCTGACTTGCATACAGATTTATCAAGAGGCAGGTCAGTTGGTCTGGTATTCCCATCTCTTGATGAATTTTCCACAGTTTATTGTGACCCACACAGTCAAAGGCTTTGGCGTAGTCAATAAAACAGAAATAGAGGTTTTCCTGGAATTCTCTTCTTTTTTCAATGATCCAGTGGATTTTTGCAATTTGATATCTGGTTTCTCTGCCTTTTCTAAGACTAGCTTTAACATNTTGTGACCCACACAGTCAAAGGCTTTGGCGTAGTCAATAAAACAGAAATAGAGGTTTTCCTGGAATTCTCTTCTTTTTTCAATGATCCAGTGGATTTTTGCAATTTGATATCTGGTTTCTCTGCCTTTTCTAAGACTAGCTTTAACATCTAGAAGTTCATTGTTCATGTATTGCTGAAGCCTGGCTTGGACAATGTTGAGCATTACTTTATAAGCATGTGAGATGAGTGCAATTCTGCAGTAGTTTGAGCAATCAGGAGAGATGGCTGAGGGGAGATACCACATGTCCAAGGTAAAGAAACCCCATTAGGACAGTAGGCACTGAGGGACAGCATCAGAGGGAATGCAGGCTGAAAACACAATCCCAGAAATCTAACGAATATAATCACATGGACCACAGCCTTGTCTAACTCAGTGAAACTGTTGTGCCTATATATTCTCAAAACATTATTTTACTTCTGAAAGTACATGGTTGAAACTCATGCAGTTACAAAGTGTGACCTATGCTTGTATTACAAAGTGCGAT
Source organism: Neotragus pygmaeus (assembly GCA_006410875.1). Classification (NCBI taxonomy): domain Eukaryota; kingdom Metazoa; phylum Chordata; class Mammalia; order Artiodactyla; family Bovidae; genus Neotragus; species Neotragus pygmaeus. The sequence goes on along the minus strand of SJYV01047735.1, from coordinate 292,548 downwards.
ATATGCTTGTATCACCCCAAAATTGTTCTGTACCCATTCAGATTATTTGAATACTTCAGAGTAGTTCAGGATTTTTTTTCTTTTTTTGTGTATAAACAATCTCAGTATTGAGTTTTTTTTTTTAATTAAAACAGAATAATGCTTTGTTTTTGTTCTTACTTGTATAGGGCTGTGACATGACTTTTTGAAGTTTTAAGATAAATATGATTCCCTGGTAGCTCAAAGGTAAATAATCTGCCTGCCCGTGCAGAAGTTGGGGGTTCAATCCCTTGGTTGGGAAGATCCTCTGGAGAAGAAAATGGCAGCCCACTCCAGTATTTTTGCCTGGGAAATTCCATGGAGAGAGTAACCTGGCAGGCTTCAGTCCATGGCCTAAAATAAATAGTGCTTCTTTTATAGCCTACATCTCTGAACATGTAAATACACACTTTCCTGTTTGAATATTTTTTGTTGTGGTTCTTTAGTCAATACATCATGTCCAATTCTTTGGAACCCTGTGGACTGTAGCCTCCCAGGCTCCTCTGTCCATGGAATGAATATTCCAGGCAAGAATACTGAAGTGGGTAGCCATTTCTTTCCCCAGGTTATCTTCTCAACCCAGGGATCTAACCCACATCTCCTGCATTGGCAGGCAGATTCTTTACCTCTGAACCACAGAATACTTTTAGTAACTCTTAAAGAATGCAAAGCACAACGTCTGCAAACTCTCCTTGGACAACCTTGGCAAATTTAACTTCTATACCCAAGAACATGTGCAAATCCCCAAGGAATAGTAATACCCTATTATCAAATCATTTCACCTAAATATTGGCAGCTATTGACATTGTAATTCCTTGTAAGAATGTTTGTAGTTTTGCATGGTGACCATTATTAACATAGATAAGTTCAATTAATGATGAGTTGCCTAGGTGAAAAAGAAAAGATCTGGAATCCTTCCAAAATATCATGTGAGTCAGAATGGCCAGATTTAAAACTGAGTGTAATTCTGCTTAATAAAAATCAGTTTTGAAAGATGCAGCAGATTATAGAACAACTAATTATTTCCAGACCCTATTCTAGTAAGAATGAGTATTTCAAACACACCCAGCGGCACATAGTCATCAGCCAAAAATTGACTATTCACAGGTGGATTGCCCACACTACAGTCTCCAGGTATAGCAGATTTCATTGCTCAGCTGCCTCATATCACCTCAGGCAAACTCTGCTCTCCAAAGTAGCATTTCTGCTGCTCAGTCACACTGCCCTACCCTTTGCAAATTTTACAAGGTCTTGGGCAGCCCAATCCTCCTGCATCAGTTTTAAAAAGCTCAATCAACCCTTCCTGGCCTTTCACTGCCATACATTCTCAGGTGGTTCTTGCAGTCCTACAGGTAAGCATGTGCCTCTGAAACATTTCCACTTTGGCTTCCATTAGGAGTCTCAGCTGTTTCCTAAAAAGTCCTGCACAGAAACATAAATCTCTTTTGAATCTCCTCTTATCCTTATTTCCTTACACAGTATCTACTTCAGAGAATTAGGAGCATGCAAACTCACCCAGAGACATTTCTAGCTGTAAAAAGCAATTTTAGAGGCTGCACTACAAACAGCTGGGAGCTCAAAAACAGCTAAAAAAAAAAAAAAAGNCCCCACCCCGACCCCGCACCCCCTCTTTATGGCTTTTTCAATACACATTTATAAAATATGTATATTTCATGGTATGTCTGTATCTATAGGGCTCGGGGAATTCAAGTTTGTGATTCCCTTTAGGGCTTCCTCGCCCATAAACTGTGCTTAGGTGATATTACTGATGAACACACACACACACACACTGGATTGTGTACAGCCTGTGTGTATCATGGAGACATTCGCACAGGCTGCTTGCTATTGTCCATGCTGGGGAGCTCCAGCCCATCTCCAATTGGAAACCAGTGAAATAATCATGATAATTTTGCCTTCATGTATCACCTTTCATCAGGAAGGATGAAAGGACTTCACAAACCCTGGGTCCCTCTTTGATCCAGGCTTGTATCTGGTGCACCAATCTCCACTGCGTATTCTGCCCCCACCCCCACAGACAGGCCTCCCAGGGACCATAATTGAACTTCCATATGCACACCCCGAGAGGCTGGCCTGGCCTGAGAGCCTCCTGCGGGCTCCCAGGTAGGAGAGGGCAGCTTCCAGAGGGGCTGGGTGGCTGTTCTGCATTTGCAACGGGGCAGGGACTACAAACATGGGGGAAGGGGGAAGGAATTCTCAACTGCAACTTTAGTGTTGAAACAGGGATGCTTAATGGCAGGTGGAAGAACATTCTAGGCAGCGGTAAAGCGAATCTCCAGAAGGTAGGTGTTGCCTAAGGCTCTGCTCTGAGCTGTCTTCTCATCCACACCCAGGACTTTAGCTATTAGCTTTATGGGAAGGACTTCGAAATATATATCCCAGGCTCAAACTCTCCCATGGGTCTAGCCAGGCATCGCCAGCTGTCTCCTGGGCATTTCCATCCACATATTTCACTGGAACTTCAAACTCAACTTCGACCAAATACAATGCATGATTTTCTTCCTACTTTGCACTCATAATAGCTCCCTTCCCTGACTTTCCTATATGTAGTTGCTGGAGTTAGAGTGAGCCGTGCATAAGTAAGTTAGTCAAGATCTTTGTTCCCATGGAGCTTGCATTTTGGAGACAGGATGGGGAGGGGAGAAAGCAACAAACAAATGAGATATATGATAATAAATGAAGATGAGAAACGCTAGGAAGTGGTGGGTCAGGTGATGATAGGTTACGGGTATGGACCACCTTGGACAGCGATCAACAATGGCCTGTCTGGGGAGAGGATCAGGGAGAAAAGCATTCCACGTAGAGGGAAGAGCAAGCACGGAGACCCCGAGGCAGTGATGAGATTTGCCCCTTTGTGGAACAGATGAGATGCTGGGCTGCTGGGGCGTGGTTGCGGATAAACTGGAGGAGATGAGACGGGAGAAGTGGGCAGGGAGCAGACGAGGCAGGGTTGGCCACGTGGAGTTTGGATTTTGATCTGAGTGCTGTTCCAAGCCAGAGGAGGGTTTCAGCATGGACTCTGGGAGCTGACGCCCATTTGTTTCTGGCGTCTCTCAGCTGAGCCTGTAAGTCACTTTGACTCTTCTCTGCATCGCACGCCTCTTGCTTTCCACATGGGCCGTGTCTGGCCGGGAAGGAGGATAAGGTTTTGGTAATCCTCCAGCTCCCCGCATCTCCCCTCAGGGGCTTGGACAGAGTCCTCTGTGTTCAAAAGGACTGGCAGCCAGATGGAAAACAAAGCATCCCTTTTGTGATCACTGGGAAAGCACCAGATACCCCTCCGGCTGTGAATGCGGCTTAGGCTAGCAGACCAAGGCATAGTTTCCTCGTCTTCTGAGAATTCAAACCTTGGGACCCACCTGCTCGGGCATGCCCACTGGAGGAGGGGGTGAGTGAGCGTGGGGCGGTAGAATGGAGACTGGCTGGTGCAACCACCTCCCAGTGGCTGTCAGTGTTGGCTGCTAGAATCGCAGCTGTTCCCTCTGGCCAAAGGATTCCCTCAGGAGTTACACCTCCCCATGGGGGCAGGTTACCTGCTGGCACGGGGTACAAAAAGCTGGTCCCTTATCTTCAGGTGAGACAGGTCTGTCATTCAGTTCCTGTTCTAGAGATTCCCCAGGGATCCGGATACAGCAGCCTGCAGCAGCCCACCCACTTGCTCTGTCCGGCTCCCTCTCTCCCTTCCCCTGGCAGAATCCTCTCAACAAGCCACATGCCCTTGATCACTATTTTATGCTCTGCTTCCCAGGAAGGTAACTCAAGACAAGTGGCGATACAAGCCAGACCTTTTAGGAATCCAGGACTTAAGCTTTCTGTGAGATTCTTCATTCACCTATCTGCTTTAAATCCAGCAGCTGATCACAAAGAGTTGGACACAACTGAAGTGACTTAGCACTCACGTACGCACATTGATTCAACAAACGCTGAATCAGGTTGAGACAGGTTCGCATACTCAGGAACGTGAGAAACTTAATGGGCACAGCCCATGCCCTCGTGGAGCGTACTAACGGGGAAAGGTTGATATTAGACGTAAATGCATGGGGGTACATGGGGTACATGGTAGCCAGGCCAGTCTTCCTAGTAGTAATGAGACTGTTGGCCTCCAAGATCATATTTCCAGGATGACGGTGGAGTAGGAGGAACACTGCCACCAGCCATCAACCTTTCTTTGGCTTTGAAAGCTGCTGGGATGTAACTGGGACTAGGGACCGAAATGGCATTATTTAAAGCTCACCATCTCCCTTGAGCTGACTCTTATCAGTGAACCCACATGGGGAGGCGTGGTTAAAGGCGAGAGGACACTGCAGAAGGCCCCCTGAGTCACTCACATCTTGTTTTCCTAATTCTTTTACATTTTTAAAAGACTTGCCCTTTCCGGCCTCTCAGGAGTGTCGTCTACACATAGCAGATATGGCTGCATCCCCAAACAATCTGGCCAGAATTTTAACCACCAGTCCATAAAATGCCAAACAGTTTATGCCCAGCAGCTCATGTTGTGAGCTGAGATTCATGTTGCAGTTCCCATTATCGAAGGAGAACATTTCAGCCATCCCTGGGCTCTTCTTCGGCGGCTGTGCCCTGCCAGTGAATTCTCTTTGCCCTGGGACCCATGGCCACGTTGCTGGGTTGAGAATTCCCTGTGTCCATGAGGCCCTCCTGCTCCCAGTGGCCCTAGTCATCTCCTGGACCTCAGTTTACCACCTGGAGGAGGTAGAGGTGAGCCGTCAGCCGATGCTTATTCAGGTCACTCTGAGAGGTGCAGCCTGGGGAAGATCGTGAATGGCAGTCTGACCCCAGGATTCTGTTAGCACTTGCTAATGGGAGAGATCCCTTAGGGCCAGGGCCGCATCATCCTGTGTGCTCTGGGCTCCCACTCAGAAGGGTCTCATGCTTGGCTTCATGCTCTTGGTTTAACAGTCAGCAGTGGGAGAGGAGGAGAGTAGGGGCAGAGGAAATCCTGCTTGCTTGCCAACAGGACCAGATCTGTCTTCTCTGCTCTGGCAGATGCTTGAAGCTGATCATTTTTCTCAGAGAGCTCTTGTGGGCTCCTTGGAGGTTCCCTGCTAGCCCCTTCACTGGGAGTTGCCTTCCTCCAAACAGATGTTTCTCTCTTCTGAAAGTCAGCTGAGGCTCTTTCCACAGCCCTGAGAGATACAGCCCTCCATCCTCAGCTCCGGGGGCTTCTCCTGAGAGGAACCCAAGCGCACCCCACTCTTCCTCTCCTGCAGGGTCCTCCTCCCCCCGACTCTGTCTCCTCAGTCTTGCCGCCCTGGACCACTTTGTCTCTGCCAGCTCTGTAGTAAGATGCTGATCTTTCCTTCCACATTTCCCAACACAGGCCACGCATGTCACAGCTTTCTGAGTGGCCCCATGGAAACCCTCTCACTAAATCTGAGGCGAAGGTAGTAATTCCTAACATTTCTCCCTTCAGTGGAGTGAGGCATCTCGTCACGGCAACAGCTTTCTCCAAAATAAATAAATACACACACACCTTCAAAATTCTCTCTTCTTACTCTCTGCTATTTTCTGTATTTTCTACACAAAATATAGTTGAATGGGGGTTAAAGAGGACTCAGGAGTTATCAAGAAACCAGTTCTTGACAAATCTATTAATAATTTTTTTTTTTTTNAAAGTCAGAGGTAGTACTAACATCGGATCCTTATGTTTCCCTGTATGTGCTTCATTTTCAGTCAGGCCCTTTCCATGAGCAGTAGAGCTCTTTAGATTCTTAGTATCTCTCTTATGCAGTCTTTCAATTAACCCCTGAAAAAGATTTCAGTTCTTCCCTATTGGGTCATATCCCTATTTTCAGGCCAGTCCCTTTGTTTATGGGGATGGTGGTGTTTTGGTGAGTTAGCTTGGGTCACTTGTCCACCCTTGAAGTGAGGGAGATATTGACATTGGGTGGCACCCTACCCACTGAGAAAGGACAGTTTCCTAAAACAAGAGAAGATGCCACCTCTAGACTAAAGGAAAGGAGATATAGAACAAGAAAAATACCCACTACCAATCAGATTGTATAAAGCCTTAAATGCCTAGGTTAGGGAGTTTCAACATGATCAAGGAAGATAAGGAATTACATTGAAGATCCCTGAGAAGGAGGCAACATCCTATTGATTCAAAACACATGAGNCCCATGGCCTGCAGCCCACCAGGCTCCTCCATCCATGGGATTTTCCAGGCAGGAGTACTGGAGTGGGGTGCCATTGGGAGCACCAGGGAATTCCCGTCTTTGTAATTTTTATACGAGGGATCTGGCTTTGAAATTCCACACTATCGTGTTTCATTGTCTCTGGAGAGACTTCAATATTAAGACCTTGTTACATGCAAGGCCCTGGATTAAGCACCATCAATGAAATAACAGATTATTTACACAGCCCTCTGAAGTTTATGAAGCATCTCCCATACCCTATCTCAACTGATTCTTCCAACAGCTCTGTGATAGACATGATTACATTCCTGCTTTATAGGTAAATCAGTTGGCTGTGTGGCTGGCGCTTGTCACTTAACTAATAAACAGGATGGCTGGGGTGGAGACCTCCTCCCAGGTTTTCTTACTCCCAGCTGCCAGCTCTCCCTTGGCATCTCTGCCTGGGGAACAAGTGTGGATGTTGGTGACCATGACAACAGCTTCCAGTGAGTACTCTACCAGGTATGGAAGCAATGGATATGAACACGCTCTGCAACCCACACAACAAAGGACCAAGAGCATGTGTCACTATTGTTATGATTATTACTTTCAGCTTCTGGGTCAGCTGGGTTGACTCTTCAGGACACCGAAGTTCACAGTCCCCTGAACAGTCATCCTACTGCTGGACTCTGGGCGGCTCTGAACACAGTCTATACTTGCCTTTGCCTCACGGGCCCTATTTTGTGTGTTTGGGGGTCCCTGCCCACAAGTGGAGTTTACTTCTCCTCCCTCTCAGTACTTCAGGTCTCTCCTTAATCTCTCACCTAATTACCTGGCTTTAGAGAAAGTTGAGGCAAAACTTCAAATCCCACCTGGGCTATCAGTTCACTGGCCTTTCAGAGACCATAGCTTCTGACCTGATCAAGTCCCACCCTAGTCATACCATCCCAAAGAGTGTCTGATGGGTGGGTAATGAATCAGGCTTCTGGGAGGAGTCTGCATGTGGGCAAGATCTTACACCTTCAGACCTTATACCAGTTGGTCGTCTACAGAGGAGTACCCTCCCCTTGAGTGGAAGCAGCTTTGTACTCACTGAGAACATTGTAAATGATCTAAAGAAACATTGGATAAAAACAAAAAACAAAAGAGAATCATATTTAGTACATAAAGTATTTAATACCTGCTAAGCACTTTCATGGGCTTCCCAGGTGGCAGTGGCAGTAATGGATCTGCCTACCAATGCAGGAGATGTTAGAGATGCAGGTTCGATTCCTGGGTCAGGAAGTTCCCCTGGAGGAGGGCACAGCAACCCACTCCAGAATTCTTGCCTGGAGAATCCCATGGACAGAGGAGCCTGGCGGGCTACGGTCCATAGGGTCACAGAGTCAGACATGACTGAAGCGACTTAGCATGCACACAAGCTCATCAGCCTATGAGGTGGGTATAATTATTTCCACTCTTCAAATCAGGAAGCTAGGGTATAGAGACTAGTCCAAGGTCACATAAAAGTGATATAAACTCAGGATTCAAACCTGGGTCTTTCTGAGTTTGATTCTCATGCTGTAAATCATCACGTGTGTGATCTGACTCCTTAGGGACACTGGAGAGGAAAACGGTAGATGTGCCAAATGTGGGGGAAACCATAAGAGTTATTTTAAATAAAGAATGAAGCACATTTGTTCCACTAGTGAATATGCTAAGAAAATGTGTACGAATTCTTCTAGATTCCTCTCTTTCAAAGTTTCCCAAATTCTCTGCCTTGGCTCATAACGTAAATAACGGCTCTACAGTGGAAGTTTTGCAAGCTAAAGCATCTTTAAAAGAACTCTGGATGTGTTACACAAAAGTGATTTTCCAAAAACACACATTCCTTTAAAATTTCTTTCTGAGGGGCAGTCATGAGGCCTCCTGCCCCTGTGGCCAAATCCACCACATGAAAGTAAATGAAAACATAACTGACATGGTTAATATGAATTAGCCTTTCCATAACCCTTCATACCATCAAAGTACTTTGCCCTGCTGTTGCTGGTTTGTATAAACTAAGTGATTCAGTCAGCCAAGCACTAGGAAGAAAGATTTCACCAGGCTTTGATTGAATTAAATGCTCCATCATCCTCTGGCCAATGATAAAGGTTTCATATGAAATTGAAACAAGAGAAAATGTCTGGGCTAAGACAACCTGATGACCAAGAAAACATCTGGAATAATATCCTCACTACAGCCAACCACGAAAATATTCAAGGCCTCCCCCCTCAAGTCGGTAGCACTGAAGAAAACAATTGGTGGGTCTTCGTTCTTCCCCTCTCTGTGGAGTGAAAGCACCATCCCTTTCCATTTTGTGGCAAGGCTGGCATGTTAGTGAGTTCTGTCCCCAAGTACAAGGTACCCTGAAGAGCAGTGTCTCAATTTGGGTTCTCTCATCAGCAGACCCTGAGACAAAAACTTGAGTGTGAATGTTTTATTTGGGAGCACATGCCAGGAAGCTCTGGTAGGATAGTAGAGAATTAAAATAGGGAAGACAAGCAGCCAGTAAAAGGCCTATATTCAAACAGGCAGCCACTGTGGAGACCAGAGCTTAATCTTGCTTAGGTAGTCGGTGCCTCTGAGTTTCCAGCCTGATGGGTAAAGAGCTGGGGTATTTACATATCACCTCCCATTATTTATTGGTTAAGTAAGTGAAAGTATCAGTCACTCCGTCGTGTCCGACTCTATGTGATCCCATGGATGCTAACCCACCAGCTCCTCTGTCCATTGGGAATTCTCCAGGCAAGAATACTGGAGTGGGTAACCATTCCCTTCTCCAGGGGATCTTCCCGACCCAGGGATCGAATGCAGGTCTCCTGCANACTCTATGTGATCCCATGGATGCTAACCCACCAGCTCCTCTGTCCATTGGGAATTCTCCAGGCAAGAATACTGGAGTGGGTAACCATTCCCTTCTCCAGGGGATCTTCCCGACCCAGGGATCGAATGCAGGTCTCCTGCATTACAGGCAGATTCTTTACCGTCTGAGCCACCAGCTTATTTGTCATATATATATATATATAAGGATGTCAAATCTCCAGCAATTTTAGCCTTTCTTCTTGCAGTCAGAGAGAATCCTGGGACAAAGTGCCCCAGGTGCTTGGATCAACCTGCACAGAAATGGCAAGTGCAATGCAAGCTTCATCTTGGGGAAGAGCGAGGAGGAAGAGGAGGAGAAAAGGGCAGAGGCAGAGTGACTCATATACTATGCCACGGTCTGGGGCCTATGAAAATGTTTTAAGATTAGAAAAAGGGATGAACATAATCATTAAAAAGATATAATAAAAATCCAGCTTGTATTATATTTGTCTTTATACCAGCACTGTCACAAAAATGTAATTTTTAATATTTTTTAATGGGGGAAGGGGTCCATGGAGACTCACAAAAGTCATAGACTGTCCTTGGGCAGAAGAAAAGCTTCAGTTATTTTTCTTGATTTTTGACATATTCTGCCATTTCAAATGGCTCACAGTGGTCCAAACCACCCACCTCTCCTGTTCCACTTCTTTCCTCTTTTCTTTCTTTCTCGTCTGCTTCCATGCTCCTGTGTCCCTCCCGCTGTATTTCCCTTTGTGTCTCTGTAGTAGACATCAGTTATTTTTGTCTTCCCAGCATCTATTCCTAAAGCTTTTGATAAAAACTTCTGAAATTGCTTTTGAGAAGCCAGTATGCCCTACCTGCTCCTGGCCAAGAGATAGATAGACACTTGGCATAAATGAGATATTGCTCCTTGGAATTCAACTTCTGAACAGAATAATGCAAAAACTAAGATATTACTTCCTGCTCCCCAGGCCCCTGGAGTGTCCTGGTGCCTGTCCTCTCTGAAATCTCATTCTATAGCTCTTCCTTCCATTCTGTAATGTATAGAATAGATAATGTATACAAGAGGCACATATGTATTAATACATATAGGATATGCAATATACACATGTGTATAAGACAGGCATACCATGTTCATAGAGTAGAAGACTCAGGATCATAAAAGCCATAAATTCTTTTTGAGTTCATATACCAAACAAAATATGAATGGCTTTTCTTTCCAAGAAAATCAATAAGTTCTTTCTAGAATTTCTATTGAAATGCAAAGAGCAAAGAAGAACCAAGCCACTCTTGAAGAAAAAAATAAATAAATCAGGATGATTTGCTCTGTCAGATGACAAGAATTATTACAAAGCTCTAATTATTGGGGTATAGACAACTAAGGTAAAGAGCTAGACCAAAACACCAGTTCGGTTCAATTCGGTCGCTCAGTTGTGTCTGACTCTTTGCAACCCCATGGACTGCAGCATGCCAGGCCTCCCTGTCCATCGCCAACTCCCGAGATAAAAACACCAATGATACAGAAAAGAGAACCAGGAAACACACCTATATACGTACGCATACTTGATTTATGACAAAGCTGGCACTGCAGGGAATTAGTAAAATGACTTTTTAGTAAATGGTACTGGGACAACGAGATGTGTGCTGTGTTTAGTTGCTCAGTCGTGTCTGACTCTTTGCGACCCTGTGGACTGTAGCCCTCCAGGCTTCTCTGTCCATGTGGATTCTCCAGGCAAGAATACTGGAGTGGGTTGCCATTCCCTCCTCCAAGGGATCTTCCCAACCCACAGACTGAACCCAGGTCTCCAGCATTGCAGGCGGATTCTTTACCATCTGAGCTGCCAGGGAAGCCCACAGGGATGATGAGATACCTATATGAAAAAATGAAGTGGATCCCTACTTCATACTCTACATAAAAATCAATTCCAGATGGATTTAAACCTAATTATGAATGCCAAAACAATAAATTCTTTAGAAGGTAATATAGGAAAATATCTTCATTATTGTGGAGAAAGGAAATAATAAACACACAGTAATTAATGAAATAGACATTTGTTAAGAAGGTAGATCTTATGTTTAATGTTCTTATCACAAAAAGTAATAGGAAATTTTTAGAGGTGAAGGTTACATTTTTGGTAGTGGTTATGGTGACATCTTCACAGATGTATACTTATTTCAAACTTAAGTTTCAAAACTCAAAACCAAGTTGTGGGAAAGTCTGTGCCTCTTTGGTCTTTCCACTCACCCTTTTCTTGTGAACTTTTTGCATTTCTTGGGTTAAACAAGGCATTAAAAAAAAAAAAACACTGACAATAAAAGAAAAGGTGACTAAACAGGACTCAAAATTAAGAACTTTCTTTTATAAAAATCACCTTTAAAAGCATGAAATTATCTTTAAAGATATGGAAATGTAAGCTACTAAGTGGGAAAAAATCCATTTGGAACACATATAACTGATAGAGGACTTGTATCTGGAATATAAAGTATTATAAATGAATAAGAAAAAGACAAAAAACCAATAAAAAACAGGCAAGGGACTTGAGCAAGTCATTTAGAGAAGAGGATGGCCAAATGGCCAAAAATACATGAAAAAGTGATTAATTTCATTGCAATGAGGGCAGTGGAAATTGCAACCACAATGAGATGCCAGTGGATGTCTCTGATGAGGAAGATCAAGCGCCTTCAGGTCAAGAGAAATTTACTCTTTATTGTATACTTTTTTGCACTAAGTATATTTTACATCACCCTTTTATTTCTTTGGGTTTAAAGAAGGAAATAAAATTACACTGAAATTTGAAGACTGGAATAGAGCAAGAAAACAAGGAAGCAAAGCATAGACGTAACAAGACAAACCCTATTTCCTTGCTGTGGAACAGTGACAGGCACCAGCTGATTTATGTTCTTGAGCTCTGACAACCACACAAAGAGAAACTAATGGCTGACAGATCAATTGACCGAATAATCCAACAGGTAATTCAGGTTCCCAGACCACTTTTCCTTTTCTAAAAGAAGACTGGTTTAGCAGGAAAATCTGGTTTCCCTTAGCTCGCCGAGGGTCCTGTTGCCTGGGATGATACCTCACTGACTTGAAACAAACCACTCTGAAATACACATATGTTTTAACTCTAGTATTTATGGAGGGGCGAAATTTTTCTATCTTGATGAACCATTCATTCACCGAAAATTAACTATGTTTGCCATGTGCCAGCTATGGAGGGGTAAACAAAGCAAACTCTCTGCCCTCTTGAAGCTAACCTCCTAGAAGGAAAAACACAAAATAAACAAGTATCCAGAATAATACCAGAAATAATGCAGGCTACAAAGAGAATGCAAGTAGAGTTAGAAACAACTGAGAGGGGTCCTGCAAGACCTCTTTAAGGAGCTGAGATTTCAGCAGACAGTGGAAGGCAATGAGGGCAGGAATCATACATGCTTCATAAAGGGAACAGCCATGGCAACGGGTCTGAGGTGGTCTGCGTACTGATGGGGCTCAATGCGGTGGTGGTTGTTTCATGGGATTCGATGCTATTTTGCTGTGCTGCTTCCTTTAAAGAGGTCAAGTTACAAGTGGGTTTCACATCTGTCGTTTGTGTGATGCATTCCTCTGGACAAGCCTCTGTTGAAAGCGGATGTCATCAGCAAACTGCTATGAAAGAGCACACTGTCCGCCCTGGTGTCATAGTCATATCATTCATATCCTGGAATGGATAACGAGGTGTCTTCTCATATAAAACTAGTGTCGGGAGATTGTCGGACCAATTCTGGAATGTCTCCAAAGTAAAGAGGTCATCACTAACCACCATCACAAACTGAGGATCTTCAGCTTCCTCCCATCTCTCCTCTGGGTGTTCAGAGGGTATATCTTGAAGCTTCAAGACCGCATCCAGGATCACCTGCTGCTCCTATTCCCACAGCGTTCCTTTGGGTTCTGACCTACGCCCTTGCTTCTTCCATACAAAAGCCCTATTTTCTTTTCTTTCACAATGAAACATTGGCTCATTAAAATCTGGAGCTCAAACATTTAGCAACCAAAAAACTGGTTCCCCTTTCCTTCAGGGCAGGGAGGGCTTGCTCTTTAAATTCTGCCAGCAAGTGATGAGACACTTGCTTTCCATCCTGGAGGTGGGAAGTGTCCCCCTGTCCCGGAGCAGATTGTGTACCACTAATGGGACAAAGGAAAGGGAGGAGAAATAGTTGCCAACATGTAAAAGCAGGTGGAATGATCAGTTCCTGCTCCCTTCTGCTCATAATCCGTGTCTCCAGTATCCTGAGGACAGAATTCCTTTCACTAGGTAGACACACCACCCACTACTGGGAGAGGGACTCCCTGACTCCCTTGGATGTGTGCATTAGCTTGGGCCCTAGGTGAATTGCTCACCCTCTTGGTACTTTGTTTCCCAGGGTGTGATTTCCTCATTATTCTGTCACTTGGTCACCTCTGGGCCATCCTGTATGTGTTGTGAGGCTCCAATATCCCCACACAGGTGTTAACTGAGAGTGTGGGAAAATCTTTGCCTCCCAAGCTCCCCGACCCACCCACCTCTCATAGCTGCTTCTGTCTTCCTTCAACTCATATTTGACTTTCTTGCTATAATTCCTGGGGAGTTCATCATCAGACCCACCTTCTCAGAAAACTCTTCCCACCCCACCACCCCAAGCCAAATGAGCCCATCTACATGGGCTTTGAACTATGCCCATGTGGAGACAGGATTCCCACCATCCTCCCTAAGAGAAGTAACCAGCTTATTTCTAACCTGAACCACCTTGGTGTTCCCTCTTCCATTTCTTCTCCATATTTTGTTGAAGGGTTAGGACTGACACGGGAGACTCTCAGTAATGACCGTTTTCCTCTTGCCATACTGTCCTCAGGCTTCCCCAGTAGCTCAACAGTAAAGAATTCACTACAGTCCATGGGGTCGCAAAGAGTCGGATATGACTGACTGAACTGAACTGAAAGAATTCTCCTGCAATGCAAGAGATACAAGAGACAGGGGTTCAATCCCTAGGTTGGGAAGATCCCCTGAAGGAGGGCCTGGTAACCCATTCCAGTACTCTTGCCTGATAAATCCCATGGGCAGAGGAACCTGGAGGGCTACAGTCCATAGGGTCACAAAGAGTCAGATGCGACTGAAGCAACTGAGCATGCAGGCACATACAGTCCTCATATTTGTACCTCAATTGGTCCCCTTCTTGCAGCTCCAGGCGCCTTACTATGGCAACATGATTTAGTCAGAACCCTGTTGTACTAAACAGCAGTGGTGATTAACTGCTACTCTTCCTGGAGCTTGGGTCTAAGCCACTTGTGTCCTTAATCCAGTAGCTCACCTTTGCTTTGCTTATCCTCAAGCGCAGATGGCTGGTAACCAAGGTTCCTCATCAGACCTAATGGCATCTCTCCTGGTGGCATTAAGCAAAGAGTAAAAGCATCACACTGAATCCCTTGCTACCTCTACTCAGGGGAAGGTGTTCCTACCTGTTGTACATGGTAAGAGGAGAGCGGCAATGGAAAGGACAACCCTCCTTCCTGAAGGCAGAAGAATATGTGATGTCCTATGAAGTTCCTGATCCCGTGTGACGAGGGTAGTGAGTCTCAAGAAAGAATATGCATTAGAACTTTTTGGTGGTGGTGGTTTAGTTGCTAAGTCGTGTCTGACTTTTTGTGACCCCATGGACGATAGCCCGCCAGGCTTCTCTGTCCATGGGATTGCCCAGGCAAGAATATTAGTGTGGGTTGACATTTCCTTCTCCAGGGGATCTTACCAACCCAGAGATCAAACCCGTGTTTCCTGCTTGACAGGCAGACTCTGTACCACTGAGCCACCTGGGAAGCCAGAACTCTTTGGAATCTGGTAAAAATGCAGATTTCAGGGATCCACTGACAGATTATGAAACTCAAGCATAGAGATTAAATAATTGCCCCACACTTTACAGTGACTGTGGTTTTCATTCTGTCTGTCTTCTGTCTGATGTGAAGACATGACTCATTGGAAAAGACCTTGATGCTGGGAAAGATTGAAGGCAGGAGGAGAAGGGGATGACAGAGGATGAGATGGTTGGATGGCATCACCGACTCGAAGGACATGAGTTTGAGCAAGCTCTAGGAGTTGGAGATGGACAGGGAAGCCTGGCATGCTGCAGTCCATGGGGTCACAAAGACTTGGGACATGACTGAGCAATTGAACTGAACTGAAACTTTACAGTAAGTTAACAGTATAATAATACTATCTCATCATCGACTCAATGGACATGGGTTTGGGTGGACTCCGGGAGTTGGTGATGGACAGGGAGCCCTGGCATGCTGTGGTTCATGGGGTCACAAAGAGTCAGACACTACTGAGCGACTAAACTGAACTGAATACTATCTCTATTTAATTCTTTTAACCATATTTATTTTATATTCTAAATTTGATGTTTTTATTATCTGAAGTTTTTAAGAGACCAGATCTGCTGTTGGTTGATTCTCCTGACTATGGCTCATGGAGATATTTTTGAGCATTTTTTTATAATTTTAAATTATGAGTTCATACTGTGTGGGCTACATCTGTGGGTGTCCTGTAAGGCTTTAAGTTGGGGTAGGAGGGATCTCTCCAAAAGGGTTTTAGTTTTGCTTCTTTCCAGATGTCTCAAAGATGTTTCCTACCAAGGATCACTTCTTATTAATTTCTTGATTGGAGTCTCCTGGGATAAATTTGAACCTGGACCTTATATGTAGAAACCCCAGGATGCAAATTCCCCAAGGAGACTATTTTCCATTCAGAGGAGAGTTGAGAGAGATTTAAGCTTGTTGGTAGGCTTCCCTTGTGACTCAGCTGGTAAAGAATTCTCCTGTAATGTGGGATACCGGGTTCGATCCTTGGGTTGGAAAGATGCCCTGGAGAAGGGAATGGTTATCTGCTCCAGTAATCTGGCCTGGAGAATTCCTTGGACTATACAGTCCATGGGGTCACAAAGAGTCGGACACGACTAAACAACTTCCACTTTCACTTTTAAGCTTGATGGTCACTTTCCTTTGGGGATAAGTAGACTTTCTAGTTCAGTTTGTATTAGGGTTCTCCAGAGAAGCAGAACCAACAGAATGTGTATATATGTAGAGAGAGATTTATTTTAAGATGTTGGTTCATGTGATTATGGAAGCTTGGGAAGGCCAGAATCTGCAGGGCAGGCTGGCAGACCCAGGGACCCAGGGACAGGTTGCAGTTCAAGTCCAAAGGTGACATGCTGGTAGTATTCCTTCCAGCTTACAGAGATCAACCTTTGTCCTTAAGTTAAGGTCATCAACTGATTGGACAAGGCTCACTCATATTATTCTTTATTCAATATCCACTGCTTTAAATGTTGATCTCATTCAAAAAGCATCTTCACAGACACATCCAGAATCATATTTGACTGCGTATCTTGGCACTGTGACCCAGCCAAGCTGACACATAAAATTAACCATCAAATCATTTCAGTAACTGTGGGATATCTGAGGATCTTGACTTTATGCAAGGGTCTCACTTCTAACTTTCTGTCTCACACAGGCCCCAAAACTTCATCTCTTACCCCGCAGAGAATTAGTCTATTTTTAGGCCCAGGTTTCTGAGTTCCACTTAGGATGACCTAATTCTCAAAACTTGAATTTTCATCTGGAAGCCTATTATTGCTCTCATTAACTTACTCTTCTCACTTGATGTTCTTGAGAAAACCAGCTCTTTAATGATGTGTAGGGATTGTGGTAGTGTATTCTCTTGGCCCACAGATCTCAGACCAAGTGATTTGGTAATGGATTTTAGCACCTGAAATTCACACAGTCTTCACTTGATATACTAAAAGAAATTCAAGTTAAAATGTTGTCAGCTCAGAGAGCAATATGATCTGAGCCCACTTGATTTGGGTATCATGCGACCTCTAGCTTTATGAAACCATGACCACACATTAATCCAGAACTCACTGTAGAGTGTATATACCATAGTCATTTTAAATGACCCAATGGGTAAATCTTGTATTAGTGCTACTGGTGCTGATAAAGCCACCATTTATGAAGCATGTACTGTTGGGCATTATGCTAGGCACTGTGCTAGGCATTTTTACAAAAGTTATTTCCTTTGAAACTCATGGATCCTGGAGCTCCAAGGAACCAGCATCTGTTAGAAACAGGTACTGCTGTTACCACCTTACAGATGGAAAATAACCAAAGCTTGGAGAGGTTGCCTTAATAGTTAGCCTTATATTGCAATATTGCTATGTAACAAACAATTCCACAATCTTGGTGGATTTCAACAGCAAGCATGGGTTGTTATAGTTATGTTTTCTGTTTAGTAAACTATACTTACTTCAACCTACAGTGTGGATTCAGTTCTCATTAATTAACCCCTTTGAAACCCCAGGTGTCTTAATTCCAGTTCCCTAGAAGCAGAGCCTGAGATGGGGATTCTTGCACAAGTTACTTATTGGGGGAAAGCCCTCAAGAAAAGGAGAGTGAAGGAAGAAGGAGGAGAACTAATCTGAGGTGGGGTCTCAGCTGGAGTTCACTCTAATCTGATCCTCTGATCTTTGATCTGGAAAGTGAATTGAAACACGGAATTTGCCCCACCTGGCAATAAGGGGGCTGGGGTTTTGTAACTCTCTGTTGGTCAGCCAATGGCTGTAAACTGCCCAAGAGTTGTGATGGTGGGGATCTATAACTTCCACTGGCCTTTAGAACCCTATCAAAATGATCTGTAGTCCTCCTACAGCCACACTGTATCCAAGAGAAAGTTAACATGCTTCCACTGTGCTGGGAGAACATCAGAACATCTGCAATCTGTGGCTGTGAAACACTGAAACCCTCTAAAGAGTTGGGAGAACATTAGGGATAAAAATTGTGTCTGAGAAACCTTGAGTGAAGCCTTGCCTGAAGGTGGAGGAGATTTTACACCAAACTGTTTCTTTCTGAAGATCTGAAATGTTTTAATAAAGTGTATTACTATGATAAATCCCTTTTTCCTTATTATACAATCAAAAGCCATGTGCTATGTGCTATTTCTGAGATTTCTGCTTCCACCTCTATCTCTCAACTCCTTGAAAGCCTTAGTTCTCTGACAATAAAAGATAAGAAAGACAAATTAAGAAAACAATCTCATTCACCATCACATCAAAAAGAATAAAATACCCAAGAATAAACCTACCTAAGGAGGAAAAAGACCTGTATTCCAAACTATAAGATGCTGATGAGAGAAACTGAAGAAGACACAAACAGATGGCAAGGCATACTGTGTTCTTGGATTCAAAGAATCAATATTGCCCAAATGACTCTCCTACCCCAGGCTATCTACAGATTCAATGGAATCCCTATCAAATTACCAATGATATGTTTCACAGAAGTAGAACAAACATTTTAAAAATTTTGTATGGAAACATGAAAGACCCCAAACAGCCAAAGCAATCTTAAGAAAGAAAAAGGAAGTTGGAGGAATCAGGCTCCCTGACTCCAGACTATACTACAAAGCTATAGTAATCGAAACTGTATGGTACTGACACAAACATAGAAATACAGATCAGAACAGGATAGAAAGCCCAGAAACAAATCCACAGACCTGTGATCAATTAATCTAAAGCAAAGGAGGCAAGACTAAACAATGAAGAAAAGACAGTCTCTTCAATAAGTGGTGCTGTGAAAACTGGATAGCTACATGAAAAAAAAAAATGAAATTAGAGCATTCTTTAACATCATACCAAAAATAAACTCAAAATGGACTAAAGACCTAAATGTAAGATCAGATATTATAAAACTCTTAGAGGAAAAGACAGGCATGACACTCTTTGACATAAATTACAGCAATATCATTTTGGATCTGTCTCCTAGACTAATGTAAATAAAGACAAAGTCAACAAATGTGACCTAATTAAGCTTAAACACTTTTGCACAGCAAAGGAAACTGTAAACAAAATGAAAAGACAATCCACAGAATGGGGAAAAAATATTTGCAAATGATACAACTGACAGGGGATTAATCTCTAAGATACATAAACATTTCATATCAAAAAAAACAATTCAAATCAAATCAAACAAATCAAAAAATGGGCAGGAGATCTAAACAGTTCTCCAAAGAAGACACACAGATGGTCAACAGGCACATGAAAAGATGTTCATCACTGCTAATTTTTAGAGAAATGCAAGATTGAGGGCAGGAGGAGAAGGGGATGGCAGAGGATGAGATGGTTGGATGGCATCATCGACTCGATGGACCTGGGTTTGGGTGGACTTCAGGAGTTGGTGATGGACAGGGAGGCATCATGGTGTGCTGCAGTTCATGGGGTTGTAAAGAGTCGGACACAACTGAGTGACTGAAGTGAACTGAACATCAAAACTACAGTGAGATCTCACCTCACACTAATCTGAATGGCCATCATCAAAAAGTCTACAAACAATGCTGGAGAGGGTGCAGAGAAAAGGGAGCCCTCTTGCACTGTTGGGAGTGCAAACTGAGGCAGCCGCTGTGGAGAACAGACATGCAGGTTCCTTTAAAGCTAAAAACAGAACTATGGAATGACCTAGGAATTCTACTCCTGGGCATATATCTGGGAAAAGAAAATAGTTCAAAAAGATACATGCATCCCAATTTTCACTGCAGCACTATTTACAATAGCCAAGACATGGAAGCAATCTATATGTCCATCAACTGATGAGATAAAGTAGACGGTGTATACATACACAGTGGAATACTTCTCAGCCATAAAGAAGAATGAAATGATGCCATTTGCAGCAACGTGAGTGGACCTAGAGATTATCAGACTCAGTGAAGTTAGCCAGACAAAGACAAGTATCATACGATGTAACTTATGTGCGGAATCTAAAAAAGTGGTACAAATGAACTTACTTCCAAAACAAAAAGAGGCTCACAGATATAGAAAACAAACTTATGGTTACCAAAGGGGAAAGATGAGGGGAGGGATAAATTAGGAGGCTGAGAGTAACATATATAAACCACTATACATAAAACAGACAACTAACAAGGACTGTATATATGACAAGTATAGTATAGTGAACTATATCCAATATTTTGTAATAACCTATAAGGGGAGAGAATCTGAAGGATAATTGTGTGTGTGTGTGTGTGTGTGTGTTCAGTCATGTCTGACTCTCTAAAACCCCAAGGTTCCTCTGTCCATGGAATTCTCCAGACAAGAATACTGGAATGGATAGCCATTTCATTTTCCAGGGAATCTTCCTGACACAGGAATCGAACCCAGGTCTCCTACATGGCAGGCAAATTCTTTACTGTCTGAGCCACAAGGGAAGCCATATATATACATACATATATTATATAATATATATATACACACACATATACATATATATATTTACACATGTACATATATATATGAACCACTGTGCTATACATTTGAAACTACCATATTATAAATTAACTATACTTCAATTAAAAATTTAAAAAAGAACAGCACTCAGATTCCAGCAGTGCAAAGAATTCTTCTTGAATTATTCCTTCTATCACACCAAATTAGCTCCACAGACAAAGGAAGGAGGCTACCTATCATTTGGGAGTTGTTGGCTGTGAATCCAAGAGATCTGATGACACGCTGTTTAAATAAAATCAGTTGGAATCCACAAACTGGTGTGAGTTAGGAGTTGAAGGTATCTGGATTAATTTAAAACAAAACAAAAAACCTTAGTTCTGACCCACATGGTGGCATTCCAGGGTTGCTACGTAACTCGCTTGATCATTCTCATACTTCCAATCTCTTCTTGCTTCCAACCCAATCGTGAAATACGAACACCATCACATCTTTAATAAAATCCTCCTGCTGAATATCTAAATCCCCTATCTGGCCTTTCTCGCTGCCTCTGGTTTGACCCAAGCTGCTCTTCTGTACTCTCCTTCCCTTTGAATGCCATCCCTTCCTCCTCTGCTTCACTGGTTCCTGATCACACTCACTGGTGTCTTCTCAGCCCAACATACGGCAGGCAGGAAGCCAGGGTGTCTATAAGGAGGCCAATGAGCCCCAGGAGATACTGCTGCCCCCAGGTGAGAGGTCCTATTTGTTGGGAGGGGACAGAAGGGTTACCCTGAAATGTGAGACAATACAGGGAAAGGGAAGAGGCAGTCCTTAAGGCAAACACGCTAGGCTACTCTTGAGGGTATGGAAAGGTGTGGGCTTTGGGAGATGAGCTCAGAGCCCGGCTAGGCTGGAGGCAGAGCAGAGCTGAATCCTAAGTGTTTCAACACTGCAGAGCCGAGCCAGGCAGGGAGACAAGCGGCAAGGCGAGTTCCCCTCAAGGGCCTGGAAGCAGGCAGCGCCCAGTGCAGTCCAGCCGGGCCAGTTATGCCGGCTGTTCGCACGAGGCGCATGCTGCTTCGCGCTGACAGGAAGCTGCTCACTCTCCAAGTTGAAGCAGCATTCTTGATCTGGGCAAGCAAAGGCTGCCAGGTGTGTGCTGTCTCCCAGAGTGAGGTAGGGTCCTGTAAACCCTCCTGGCTGGGGACTCCAGCCTGAGCTCCAGGCCATTGAGCCTGAGGACACTCGGCTCTAAGTCTTTTCCTTCTCTAAGTTATTATTAATAGTTTCCATTTCTTGGGAATAACATTACTTAGTTCATAGATGGGATGTCTAACTGAGAAACCATATATGCTACATGCCTAGCACAACATTTAGCTCACAGTGAGTGCTCAATTAGAGGTTAATCTTTTCGTATCTCTGTCACATTTTCTTCCACAAGAAGCACTTCTCCCCTTCCTCGGGGAGTGAACTTCTGTACTAGTTACGCCTCCCCAGGATCTCCTGGGCTGCCCCCACACCAAGGATATTTTCTTAGCACCCACCCTACATGCCTGGTCTTATCACAAAGTAAAAGGTAGCACTGATTCCAATTTCTTAACGGTAGTTTTCAGCTGCACCTTCCCCCTACCCTGTGTTGTTAAGCTACTTATCAGTGATGCAGAAATACTTACATGATTTTTAAAAATATTTATCTATTAATTTATTTTTGGTTGTGTGGGGTCTCAGTTGCCATGCCAGATCTTTTGTTGCGGCAAATGGACTCTCTAGCTGTGGCGCATAAGCTCTCTAGTTGTGGTCCACAGGCTATTTTTCCACTACATGTGGGATCCTACTTCCCCGACCAGTGATTGAACATGTATCCCCTGCATTGCAAGGTAGACTCAACCACTGACCACCAGGGAAGCCCATTCTTGTCCAATTTGACCCCTTCAAATGTTAGAACTGATTCTTGGGCTGAATTAAACCAGCCCATCTTGATGTCTTGAGCTTGGAGAGTGGTTAATAACATCATTATTTTCTCAATAAAAGGAAAGAATTTGCACCCTCCTCTGAATTTTTGCAAATTGGAAATTTCAGACTATGCTGGCTGAATACAGATTGGAAAAGTTTTTCTCTTTTATCTCAAGTCCAACTGTCAGAGCACGGTTGAAAGGTTCAGCCGACATGGTTTGTTTCTCCTAACGAAAGTGTGTCTTACGAGATGTTTGCCTGTTGGGAAGAAAAGTCACGAAAGCCAAGAGTTAAACTCTGCCAGTGTGGCCACCGCTCCATGCCTACGTGGCGTCTTCTTCTGTCCTTGAACAGTTGATAATATGAGTGGTGGGGGGAGAAAGGAAGATAGCACAGTCACATTTTAAAAGTAAGCCTTGCTTTGGCCGTGAGAACTGAAAACTATGAAGATCAGAGCAAGTCCATATTCCAAGTCTTCAATGGATCATGTCCTTTGAACATGAAAGCCCCAACTTGGGCTCCCCAAGGCGTGGAATCACTTAAGCGATGGTCACCCTAGACCCAAGTCCAGCTGTGAATAAAATCAAAGATTTCAAGGCTCAGATCTGTATGAGAATGGGACATTTGACTACACTGTGTATTTCCAAAAATACGAGGAGGACTGGAAGTGGGAGGAGACCCAGTGGCTTGGTTTTCCTCCTTTGCCACCCAGGGCTCTGTCCCCTCCCTGTGGTCCACCGTAGGACTATCTCTGCAATGTCACTCCAATTAAAAAAAAAAAAAAGACCCCAGCCGTTAGATCTTTTGCCTCTACTTCTCAGGTTTTTTTTAAAGGATATGTTTTGGAAACAAGAGTTTTAGCAATATTTATGCATGGACTCTGGAGAAGGAAATAGCAACCCACTCCAGTGTTCTTGCCTAGAGAATCCCAGGGACAGGGGAGCCTGGTGGGCTGCCGTCTATGGGGTCGCATAGAGTTGGACACAACTGAAGCGACTTAGCAGCAGCAGCAGCAGCAGCACGCATGGACTCATCTGCCTTTTGTCTCATTTCCTCACCTCTGGATGAAATAGGTTTGGGGTACAGAAGAATGAGATCCATTTGCCTTATCACCTTCTGCAGGCTTTTAGATTCCATGATTGGAGCTACTCCCTGGTGGCTCAGACAGTAAAGAATCTGCCTGCAATGCAGGAGATCTAGGTTCAGTTCCTGGGCCAGGAAGATCCCCTGGAGAAAGGAATGGCTACCCACCCCAGTATTACTGCCTGGAGAATCCCATGGACAGAGGAGCCTGGCGGACTATAGTCCATGGGGTCGCCAAGGGTTGAACGTATCTGAGCAACGAATACTTTCTTTTTTTTTTTTTTTCACCATCACCTCTAGACTCAGAGACCAGTCCTTTCCAGATCCTAAGATATTTAAACGGGTTCTAGGCCAGGTGTTCTGCTTAACCCACATGAGACATATGCTGGCCTTATACTCCATTCCTTGTTCTGGAGGCATCCCTTTGAGTTTGGGGTTTTCTTCTTTTTTTTCTTTTGAACCAGGCTGATTTTTTTATACTCTGCTTTCGGCTTTGGTTTTCTTTCTTGCCCACCCTGCCTTAGTTCCTTGGGAACTTTCTTGCTCTTACTCATCCTGTGCCACCTTTGTGACACCCTCTTGTCTTCCCACATTTCTCCCATTCAATCTCCTGTCAAGACACTTGCTACTCATTCATTCTCTGCCTGGATATCCTGTCCTTCTACCTCCTGTCTGAGCTATAGGCGGCATGCTTTGGGGACTTTCCAGCTCTCTGCCAGCCTTGTGATATATTTCCAGTGCCGACAGTGTCTCACTAGTCTGTCCTTCCAGATCCTGGGATCCAGCTGGTTAAAAGGCTATGACTGAGCCTCAGTGAATCAGCCATAGCTTGTTGTTCTGGATCAGGAACTATAACTATGGGTCTGGAACTCTCGTCATGTTTTGACAAATTACGGTTCTGCGTTTCCTGAAAATACAATGGTTATGGAGGACCTGAGTTTGTATTTTAGCTCCACCCTTCATCTTCCGGGGCCTTCTGGCCAAATCCCTTCCCCCAAAGGCTCTTCCAACTCTGAAGTGCCTTGATTCCTATATACTTTCATCTGAAGCAGTTCTGTTTTTAAAGGTGAATGAGCTCCTCATGAGACTCATTAGTTTGGGTGAACAGAACTGATGTTCTATACTTATACTTGGTCTTACCTAAACTTGATTTAAAACTTAACTATCTTCTTTTCCCAATGGCATTTTATTCTGTGTTGCTTTGCTTAGAGTCTCATCAAATAATTTGACAAGTACCTATTATATACTGGCATAGAGGAAGAATGACTTTGAGAATGAGATGAGACACTTGTACATGAGTGTCTTCCTCCTGAACAGAGATAAAATGACCAAAATTGCATCTGGGGACCACCCTAAAGCAGCCAGGGCTTCCAGACGCTTCCGCCCCTGCTGTGCCTCTCTCAGACCTAGGGCAGAGAATTTTAAGAGCCTTGCGAGGGATGCATTTTCTCTCCTTTCAGAAGAAGAAAATAAAATCAACCTACACCTTGGGAAAGATCATAAACACCAGGGTCTTTAAAAGAGTAACTGAGCTGACCCAATCAATATAGGCTCTTCTCCATGTTTATCCTGAGAATTCTGCATCTTCATTTCTGTAGCAATTCAAAACCCATATATTGCTCTTGTCTACCTTATTTGAACCTGAAAATAACAACTTTGTGAGATAGGCAAGGCAAATATACATATGTATATATAGATACATTCCTGTTCCCATTTTTCATACAGGAAATCTGAAGCTCAGAAAGACTGTGTGACTTGTTCGAGTCACTTTCCCAATGCTTGACCCTATGTTGTCTCTCTTCCCTTCATTATCTTTTTAAACCTGAGAATGTGTGTCTGCCTGCTCAGCTGTAGCCTGAGCCTTGCTTTGCAGTGATGAGCAAAGATCCTCTTCAGACAGTTCCATAGATCATTTTCAGGCAGCTGTGGAGAGGACAGGAAACACGCTCTAACAGCTCAGAGTGCAGAGCAGCAAGCAAGATACGGTATTATATATGGCCATGGAGCCGGAAGCGCTAGATCCAGTCCTCCTGGTGGTATGACAGATGACTTCATAGCTCCAAAAATATTTTCAGTCAGTTTCTCATAAGCTCCAGTTGTCTAAAGCTTCCAGAAACATTTATGAGGTAGGGAGAGGGGCGCCAATGGAGTGCTTATTGCTCCTCTGCTTTCAACAAAATTATAAAATGAGACTTTCAATTTGCTATTTCTCTAAGCAGCTTGACCAGAACATGCAGGTGGGTTGATAAGGTCTTCCTTTCCTTTCCTCTACTTTTTAACAGGAGATTGATTCTAGGGAAGAACCAAAGGCTGCAATTACTACGCAAGCAAGAGGGGGCCAGCCATGTATCTAATTATTAAGCCTCATATGTGTGCCTGCTTACTTCCTGATGTGTAAACAGCAAGAGGGTCCTGTGTATGGGAACAAAGTTCAGGTAAGCTCACAGACACGCCCATACACCGTTCCTCTCAGGAGGACCCTGTGGGTGGCTCCCCACATAAACATGCCAGGGCTGAGCCTTTAAGAGCTGGAGGGCGAGATGGTCCTCCCCATCGTGGGAATCTGCTGATGGGAAAAAGACTCTGCTCTTGGCATGTCAGAGGAGAGACGGCCCCTCAGGAGACCTGCTGCAGCCTCCTGGTCGTAGCGAGAGGAAACCAGAGACCAGAGAGCGGTGTGCAGAGCACCGGGGTCAGACATGGCCTTTGGGCGGCTGGTCTTGCTTTTCCTCCCAAGGCAAGGCAACCAAGGCAGCACAGGTCTCCAGAAGCTCCACACCTGCCGGGCGTCTGAGTAAGCGGGAGCACTCCACGGATGCCTGGGTCCCTCAAGGGCAGAGATCTCAGGCAGGAGGAAAAGGAATGCAGGGACAGTCAGGGAAGACTGCAGAACACAAACCACTCTCAGCTGATCCCCACAGCCTCTATTCTGAGAGAGAGAGAGAAAAAACAAAAAACAAACAGAGAGAGCACTAGCTGGCTATCCCGGCTGACTCCTAAGTAACTGGGAAACCCAAAAGAGCTAGGACAGTACTTGGCTTGCTGATAGGGGTAGCATGCGGTGAGTCCTGTCAGCGGAGAGAGAGAGAGAGAGAGAGAGAACCTTCACAAAAGCAGACAAAGTCCCAAGATGTAGTGACAACCTTCCTTCAAGTGGGCAGAAACTCCAGGTGACTCCACAGGGCCACGGATGCTCTGGGGGACGCTGGAATCTTTGCGGCTCTACTTTGAAGGGGCCATAAATGTATCAGGAAAATTTCAGAGGTGGTTTTGACTTTATGAAGCATTTAAAAGTTCCTTAGAAACCCACCACAGCAACGAACAGTCTCTGCTAAAGATGTTTTTGAGAAACGGAGTATTTCCTGCCATATCGATAAATGAGGAGGTCACAGTCATGAGTGATTCCAGCCCCCCAGGGCAACTAGGAAGAACAATACCTGCCAGCCAGAAGCCACTGGGCTGCAGCCACTCCCTAACGTAAGCACTGAGGGGAAATGCAGGATGCTGGCCCAGGACAGCTGAGATGCACAGGAAAGGAACGATTTCAGCGAGCCCAGCAAAAGTGCTAAATTCCTCAACTTGAGATACCTGGTTTTCTTTAATTCACAAAAATTCTTTTGATATTCAGACTACCTGCCCTTTGTCACACACTACTATATAACCTGACTCCTCACCCCACCCCCAGCCCCTGCCTCCTCGGAGCAATTGCCTCAGGGTCACTTGAGATGCTGTTTCCAGGCTTGAAGTCCTAAAAGTTCCCACCGAATAAAATGTAACTCTCAACTTCCAGGTTGTACTGTTTTTCAAGTTGACAATTTGTAGAGAGAAATGTGTGCGCCCAAGTCCTTGGACCTTACTGCCACATCTTTCCAGCTGTCTAGCGTCAGCCCCAGCTCAGCACTCCTGAGCCGTACTTGGTTATCTTGGGAGGCTGCACCAAGAGGTTTTTCTGTTTTGTTTTCCTTTCCTAAATGGCTTGGTATTTCAATTAATTCTCATTCGTCTTTCATTGAAATGCGCCATTGCTTTTCCTCTGTTTTTACCCTCTGAGTTGACTTCTGGCTTTGGCAAAAGCAGGACACTGAAAAATAAATTGTAAAAACTGG
The DNA here is from genome assembly GCA_006410875.1 of Neotragus pygmaeus. Lineage (NCBI taxonomy): Eukaryota > Metazoa > Chordata > Mammalia > Artiodactyla > Bovidae > Neotragus > Neotragus pygmaeus. The sequence goes on along the minus strand of SJYV01047735.1, from coordinate 265,139 downwards.
AAAATCTCTCAGCTCCAACACGAGATAAGCCTGGGTCTTTAGTTTTAATTAGACCAGAAAGACTGCAGACTCTGGAGCTGGACAGATGTGCAGACAAATCCTATGTTTGATGTTTCTATCCAGGTTCCTTTGGGCAAGTTCCCTCGCCTCTCTGCCCCTCAGTTTTCCCATCTGTAGAGCAGAGATCGCTGTGCCATCCTTATCAGGTTGCCTGAGGATTAGATCAGGCAGTCATGTGCAGCAGTCAGCACATGGTAGCTATTCAACAAATGCCACTTCCTTCTCCAGCTGCCCTCTTGTCCTCTGCGTCCCTGTCAGCAGCTGCCACCCAGACCCGGCTCACACGGCTGCCATCCATCTTCATAAAAAGCCCGACGATGGGGGTTCTTTCAGGGAAACATGAAGGGAAGCGGTAGTCAGGAGCTATGAGCATCTGTTAATCCAAGCATTTTAACAGATTTCCTTTGAACAGAAAACACCCCTATCATATACCACATACATGGGACTTTTCATTTTCCGTGGAGAGGCATTTCAGTTAAATGTGAGCCTCTGGAATCAAGCAAACCTGAGATCCTGTGCCAGCTCGGTCATTTACTAGCTGTGTGACATGGGGAGGTTATGTAACTCTCAAAACCTCAGTCCCCTTATTTGTGAAAGAGAGGAAGCAAACTGTACCTCACAGGATTGGTTGTTATATTGATTACATGAAATAATACTTACTGGGCACTGTTTTCATTATCTGCTCCTACACAGCACACCTTCTCAAAACTGAGTGACTTAAAAAAAACAGTTTATGATTTCTCACAACTCTGCAACCTAAGCTGGGCTCAGCTGGGTGGCTCTTCTGTTCCAGGTCAAGTCCACGGGGCTGAAACATCCAAAATGGCTCTTTCACGCCCATGTCTCACACCCCACGGTGGCTGTAACAGCGGCGGACAATCCAGCAGCCAGCTAGCTAGCGAGTGCTCTTTCTCTCTCTCCCTCCCCCCACCATTTGGAAACCTGGGCTTTCTTTCCACAAAGCAATCTCAGAGCAGATGGACTTCTTATTTGGCAGCTGGCTCCCAAGAGAGAAGCAAAAGCTGCCAGACTTCCTAAAAGTTAGGTCTATCACTGGCACAGGGTCATTTCCATTACATTGTGTTGGTCACAGCAACGCAAAGGGCCAGTACAGATTCAACGGGAGGGGGAATGAGCCCCATCTCATCCAGTGAGGAACAACATGCGCCTACAGGATGGAAAGGACTTGATGGTCGCCCATATTTGAGGACCAGCTGCAATAAGCCTGTAGACCAGTGCCTGGAACAGAATTCAGTTTTTAAAATGCTCTCTTGAGATCTCTGCACATATTAGAAAATGAAACATAGACGCCACACCTAAAATTTCAGGAGATCTTGTGGGTCCTTCAGATGGATGAACAAGAAATAATTCCAAGCAGGCATTCCTATCTGAAGCCTCAAGAATGCCAGATTCCTCCTCACTCATCACATATATGTCTTGGGCTTTATGTAAATAGCCTTCTCAGAGTGTTGTAAGCAGTGAAGAGGTCCTATTAATGGGGATTAACACAAATTAATGGAACCAATCCTAAAGAAAACGTGGTTCTTGCAACACAGAGCAGAAGGTGAAAACCCATTTTAAAGGAGACTTATGGCCAGAGATGTTTCATAGTTACTACAAAAAAAAACACAAAACCCACTTGGGAGAGACATCTACTACAATAAGGAATAGTTCCATGTCTCTGTGATCCTGTGAACCATTAGACAGTGATGGATATGGAAGAGAACACTATCGCACCAAGGTGGAGGTGAGGAGAATACAGATATTTTCATTAATTGGACTTCATAGCAAAGACACAGGCAGAGCCTTCACAAATGCCAGGTCAAGTATTTCTCATGAAAGATTAGGTTTTCTCCACCACTATCCCCTACCCGACACAAGTTAGCAAAGTTATATAATATTCTTCTTAAATAAGAATGGAATAGAGGACAAAGCAAGGAAAGAAACAGTTGGTGTGGATGTTCGGGCCCAAAGATGGAGACTAAGAAAAATTTCACTAATTTTGGAGAAATGCAGAAAACAGACATACCCACCAGATGAAATTACCAGGTTTTGCTTCCCCAGCTTGAAAGTGTTAGTCACTCAGTTGTGTCTGACTCTTTGAGACCCCATGGACTGTAGCCTACCAGGCTCCTCTGTCCATGGAATTCTCTAGGCAAGAATACTGGAGTGGGTTATCATTTCCTACTCAAAGGGATCTTCCTAATCCAGGGATCAAACCCGGGTCTCCCACACTGCAGGCAGATTCTTTACCATCTGAGCCACCAGGAAAGCCCCAGAGCTTATCCCAATATATTTAATTACAGGAGGGAATACGACATCAAGACACTATAAAACCTGCCTTTTGAAGTTAGGCAAAGTTTAAAGTTTGTAGAGTCAAGGAGGAGATTATATCTGTGTTATATGTTCTGTATTTGGACCCTGGGCAGATTTGACATCAACATTCTAGGAATCAGCGAACTAAAATAGACTGGAATGGGTGAATTTAACTCAGATGATCATTATATCTACTACTGTGGGCAGGAATCCCTCAGAAGAAATGGAGTAGCCATCATGGTCAACAAGAGAGTCTGAAATGCAGTACTTGGATGCAATCTCAAAAACAACAGAATGATCTCTGTTCGTTTCCAAGACAAACCATTCAATATCACAGTTATNCCTCTGAGGCCAAAAGTCCATTCTCTATGTCTGTGTCCTTTTGTTGTCTCACATACAGGGTCATCATTACTATCTTTCTAAATTCCATATATATGTGTCAGTATTGGTGTTTTTCTTTCTGGCTTACTTCACTCTGTATAATAGGCTCTAGTTTCATCCATCTCATTAGAACTGATTCAAATTTATTCTTTTTTAATGGCAGAGTAATACTCCATTGTGTACACTCTGCTCTATTTAAACCTCAATTTTCTTCTCTCCTCATTCTCAGCAGATGGTTTTCCTGATTACAGAGGCGGTAGAAGCCACCAGACAAAAACTCAACTCTTCCTAGCATTAAAACATCAGAACCCACCAGGACTAACCAAATCCATCTCCTCTCTTCTCATCCTGTTGAAACAGAGTTGTTGTTCTACTTCCTTTCTAATTTTTGCATTTGTGTTCTAATCCATTCTCTATCATCCTCTCAGGAATTGAACACAACTATTTCCCTCCACTTTGTATTTTCAGTTTTGCTTTCTTAAATGGATCATTCTTACAAGCTCAAACCCAGATCGCTCCTATTTAGAAGAAGCATAATGGAAAGTCTCTAATTCAATGACTAGTATTCATTTTACCTCTCCCCTTGTCTTCACAGCGAAGGTGAAGGTGAAGTCGCTCAGTCATTCCGACTCTTTGCGATCCCATGGGATTCTCCAGGCAAGAATACTGGAGTGGGTTACCATTTCCTTCTCCAGGGGGATCTTCCCGACCCAGGATTGAACCCGGGTCTACTCACATTGGAGGCAGACGCTTTAACCTCGGAGCCATCCCAAAACACATGTCATCTATCTTCTCTATATCCTCTGACAATTTCTTTTCTTTAGAACTTTTATTTTTTGCTAAGGTTTTTTTTTTTT